>CM054125.1:9601203-9816298 GCA_028751855.1 Ambrosia trifida | reverse complement strand
TAACATGTGTTAGTTGGTCATAAAGGGGTAACATGTGTTATCTGATTTGATAAAGTTAAACGGTTGCCCCAATATACCCATGTTTCAACAAGAATGTCAAACACTATAAAAAAGGGTAACATGTGTTAGTGAGGTAACGTTTGTTAAAGTTGTATTACAAAGTATATTGAGAAATAAAGCATATAAATAATTAACACACGTTATTACAAAGTATGATTACAAACTATTGACCACTTTAACAAAATAAATCTAGCAATTCTATACATTGACTACCAAAAAGAAAACATTATTCAAAAGTTTTTCAACATATTTTTCTCGGCATCTTTGGACTTCGTATCTTAACATATGTTAACCATGGGGGGCCTTCGTTATCAACTGCAAAAAATAGATGAGATGTTAAACGGTGTGACCAACTCATCATCTAACATACTAACAGAAGTAACACATGTTAGCCTACTCAAACATTTCATCAAACACATGGAGTGCATATATCCAAAACACAAAAGACATTATAATTACCTTCAATACATTCACCATTAACTTTAAAAAGACATCCATATATCCACTAACAAAAGTAACACATGTTAACTTACTCAGACATTTCATCCACTATCGTTTTCACTTCATAAGTTTACTGAGAAATAAAGCATACAAACTATTAACACACGCTATTACAAAGTATCATTACAAAACTATTGACCACTTAACAAAATAAATCTAGAATTCTATACATTGAGTAGCAAAAAGAAAACGTTATTCAAAATTATTTCTACATATTTTTCGCGGCTTCCTTGGACTTCGTATGTTAACATATGATAACCGTGGGGGGTCTTCGTTATCAACTGCAAACAATAAATAAGATGTTAACTGGTGTGACCAACTCATCATCTAACATACTAACAGAAGTAACACATGTTAACCTACTCAGACATTTCATCAAACACATGGAGTGCATATATCCAAAACACAAAAGACATTATAATTACCTTCAATACATTCACCACTAACTTTAAAAAGACATCCATATATCCACTAACAGAAGTAACACATGTTAACCTACTCAGACATTTCATCCACTATCGTTTTCACTTCATAAGTTTACTGAGAAATAAAGCATACAAACTATTAACACACGCTATTACAAAGTATCATTACAAACTATTGACCACTTTAACAAAATAAATCTAGAATTCTATACATTGAGTAGCAAAAAGAAAACGTTATTCAAAATTATTTCTACATATTTTTCTCCGCTTCCTTGGACTTCCGTATGTTAACATATGATAATCGTGGGGGGTCTTCGTTATCAACTGCAAACAATAAATAAGATGTTAACCGGTGTGACCAACTCATCATCTAACATATTAACAGAAGTAACACATGTTAACCCAGTCAAGCATTTCATCAAACACATGGAGTGCATATATCCAAAACATAAAAGACATTATAATTACCTTCCATACATTCACCATTAACTTTAAATGGACATCCATATATCCAAAACACAAAAGACATTATAATTAAAAAAACATAAAAATGTTTAAAAATCACGATAAAAAATAGATGCATATACAAAAAAACACTACTCAAAATGTGAAAAAAAAGTAAAAGACACAAAAACTTCAAACTCGAATAAGCACCATTATCACAGCCACCGTAACCCTTCACTGTAACATCACCATAACTAACTTCAACCATACCTGTCATCATCCACCATCGGATCCCAAGACCCAACCATCATCAATACTGTCACTAGCACCTCGGTAACCCACAATCATTCAACTCTTAATTATTCAAATCTGAAAAAGGATGGTGATTATTGGACTTACCTCCTTTCATCAGAGACATGGCAAAACCCACCGGAGGTCAGATCTGACTCCATCGTCTTCCGTTATCGTTGTCATCGGAGTAGGGAGTGGCCGACCAGAGGCCATGACCGGTGGCTCCCCTTCTTTTCCCTGGTCTCCTTCTCTCTCTGTTTTCTCTCTATTCTGAAACACACTCTCTCTAAATCTTTCTCTCTCTATAGTTCAGATGAAAATGGGGTGAAAAGAAGATGAAGTTTGAAATCCATTTTAGGGTGAGAAGAAGATGAAGTTTTTGAGAGATTTAGATTAAAATTGGGGGGAATGTGAGGGAATGGTGTATTTATGTAGGGAATGATAAGTTGTGATGGTACTTTGTACCAGAGGAAAAGATGGGATGAGGTGACAAGGGGAGAAAATTACTTTAGTACCCTTGAAGATATTATAAAATGAATTTTTCTTTGGATGGTGTGGCACATCCTCAACCACATGTGGAGTTTTCATGGTTTTCCATATAAGATGGGTTTTCTATAGATACTTACACTATATATATATATATATATATATACATATTTACCCATTCATACCCACACTCACACAAATTCTTCTCCTATACACAAAAAAATCATAAAATTCTACTCATCATCCTCATTCACATTCACAATGGTTGCTTGGACGCAAAAGGAGTAAATTGCCTTAGTGATCGCGTACGACACCGTACACAACAACGCCGCATCAACTAGCAGCGGTCAGGAGATGTGCACGTTGGCTTTGCTCAAATTGACTATGCGGCTGAGGTCGGGGTTGATATTTCATATGTTTTCGCGTGACGAATGTTACGCCCAAAATTTAATTAACTTTTTACTAATGTTTGTATTTTTTTAGTAGTTTTTTTTTTATTTCTAGTAGTATGTTATTTTTTTAATTTAATGTAATGTTTTTTTATTTTATTTTATTTTATTTAATGTTTTTATTTTTTTTAAATGTAATGTTTTAGTTTATTTTAAAAAAAAATGTGATGGAATGTGAACACCGTCACATGTGTTTAGTGATGAAATGGGATGACACAATCTAATTATCTAATTGAGGATGATGAGTATGCTAGAATTGTGCTTACCCTTGTGACTGTTGTATTGTGGTACATCCCATACGCTCATGGTTCACTCGTTTATGTTGCGATAACAATCACCCACGCAACCTTTGTAGGAGGCACGTATCCGGGTGGGATTGTCAGTCCAATAGATCTATCATTGTATACCGTTGGCTGATCAATGTTAATGATTATGCTAGAATTGTGCTTACCCTAGTCATGTTCAAGACATAATGCAACATAGAAAAACACATAGACACTTTGATGATTGAATTGCATATAGAATGTTGTAACATGTTTCACCCCAAAAAACGGTGATAAATAGAAAAGGGGCTATGTAAAACTCACCTTAGCAAAATGTTATATCTCTTGAAAAATAGAATAGTGGTGTTGCCCAAATATGCCAAGTATTACCCTATACATAAGGTAATAAATATGTCTAAGTCTATCAAGTCTACCAATATATATTGTAGGGCTTCGAATTGGGGATAAATGCTCGTTTGATTAATAATTAAAATGTTTGATAATTGAGAGAAATTTAATAAATAAATAAACAATTCAGAAAGGGGTGGCGGCGCAGCTTGTTGCCCGTCTACCTTCTATTGTGATGTAATTTTCGTATTTTGTTTTAAGGAAAAGGGACCCATCTGTCATAAAAAAAACAAAAATCTTTTTATAAAATTTGAATCAAAGATGGTCACAATAATGAGTTTAAAGTATAAAATAATTTTTATAAAATTATTTTCTTTAAAATAGAATATTAAATCTATTTATTTCAATTTGTCAAAACTTAACTTTAATATTTAAAAATACTAAAATTAAAAAATTATTAGATTAAAAATTATATTTCTGTTCCAAATAATCAGAAATAATTTACATAAAATTTTGGTGCAAAAATATTGAAAAATGAATTTATTATGATTTAATTATGATTAAAACTATCAAAAATTGATTAAAAATATTAAATAAATGATTTTTCAGAAATAAAAATCATTTCAGAAAAGTTTGTTGTTATAAAAACTCAGAATAATTTTTGTGGAAATTTATAAGATCGTTTTGATATTTTTATAGAATTTTATAAATAAAATGGAATAAACTTGATTTATTTATTATATATATTAAATAAATAAATTTTTGAAAACTAAAAATTGTATGTTAAACTTTTTCACTAGATTAACATAATATAATTTTTGTATCATTTTTAAAAGCGTTTTGGTATTTAAAAATGAATTTAAAAAAATATAAAGATATATATATATATATATATATATATAATAGTTTGCTTGTTTTTAAAAGGAAAAAAAGGTTTGGGGTTGCTGAGGGTCGAACCCGCGTCAGCCGGTTCACAGTCACCAGGCACAACCACTTGGTAGTTTTAATCATAATTAAATCATAATAAATTCATTTTTCAATATTTTTGCACCAAAATTTTATGTAAATTATTTCTGATTATTTGGAACAGAAATATAATTTTTAATCTAATAATTCTTTAATTTTAGTATTTTTAAATATTAAAGTTAAGTTTTGACAAATTGAAATAAATAGATTAAATATTCTATTTTAAAGAAAATAATTTTATAAAAATTATTTTTATACTTTAAACTCATTATTGTGACCATCTTTGATTCAAATTTTATAAAAAGATTTTTGTTTATTTATTTATTAAATTTCTCTCAATTATCAAACATTTTAATTATTAATCAAACGAGCATTTATCCCCAATTCGAAGCCCTACAATATATATTGGTAGACTAGATAGACTTAGACATATTTATTACCTTATGTATAGGGTAATACTTGGCATATTTGGGCAACACCACTATTCTATTTTTCAAGAGATATAACATTTTGCTAAGGTGAGTTTTACATAGCCCATTTTCTATTTATCACCGTTTTTGGGGTGAAACATGTTACAACATTCTATATGCAATTCAATCATCAAAGTGTCTATGTGTTTTTCTATGTTTCATTATGTCTTGAACATGACTAGGGTAAGCACAATTCTAGCATAATCATTAACATTGATCAGCCAACGGTATACAATGATAGATCTATTGGACTGACAATCCCACCCGGATACGTGCCTCCTACAAAGGTTGCGTGGGTGATTGTTATCGCAACATAAACGAGTGAACCATGAGCGTATGGGATGTACCACAATACAACAGTCACAAGGGTTGATTATGCACTCGATTTACTTCTAGTATGTTTTCACATATGGACTAGACTTGCCATGACACTTGAATTGTACAAGTTTTATTCAATTATCAAAACCTATGTAATTCTCACCAACTTTTGTTGACCCAAAATATTTTCAAACTTAACATGTTTCAGGTTATAGCTTGCTTGAAGATTAGAGTTAATGCTTGAAGATGTGTATCTAGTATTTTTCAATTTGATGTACAAATTCTTTTAGAACAATTGTATGTAATTTATTTAAATGAATTATTGAAATTTATTATTTACCATGAGCTACTGAACAATCATTCATACGTGACACCTCGATGTTTCCGCCATCGGTTGGGGTGTTACAGATTGGTATCAGAGCCATGGTTATAGGGAATTAGGTTATTAGAAAAATAATCTAGTCTATAACCATAGGATTTAACCAGTACTTGCTTCTTTTACTTGCTATTCTCTATCTCCCTCCTACTTCTTATCCCTACTTTCATCCTTACAAGAAGGTTGCTCTCCATCACTGGATCTACTCTTAGACTAATAGGACAAATTCCTCAGGCTTAGCCTGAACCACCTTGAGATCTCGTCGAAGTTCTAGATTTTAATAACGAACACGTGCAATCTGGAAGGGTGAACGCCTGTATTCTGAGTCTTCTGTCTAGGCTGGCATTGCGCATATATCCCACTCAGACGAGGGACCCGGATGCCTACCTGGGAATTCTCGGGATGAGTGTTCACTTATAGGCTAAAGCATGTCTTCATATGTTATTAGAATCTAGAATCTTTGATAAGTCAACGTTTTCGTTTATTCGTTTTAATGAATAAATGATTACATTCCTTATATAACCTCATTCATTTCATTGTGTCTCTTACAGATCATGCCTCCACGTCGCAGCACTCGCCTTAACAGTGGTAACAATCAAGATGAAGTGAATAGCAACAACCATGACGCTAACCACAACAACAACAATAACAACAACAACAATGGTGTTGATGCCCAACTGGCTGCGATCATTTCTCAACAAATGGCGCAGCAAATCGCGACTCTGGTTCCTAACTTACTGGCTCAAGTCATCCAGATGAACGGAAACGGCAATGGAAACGGTCATGGGAATGGGAACGCTAATGGAAACCACAACGGAAACGGGAATGGTCTCCCAGCTTGCACTCTTAAGCACTTTAATTCATGTAATCCCCCTAAGTTCAGTGGAGAAGAAGGAGCTACAGGACTCCTACAATGGTTTGAGGGTATTGAGAATACCTTCATTAACAGTGAGTGCCCCGACAACTTTAAAGTCCGTTATGCCATGAGTGTTCTTCACAAACGAGCACTCACTTGGTGGAATGAGGAAAAGCGCACCCGCGGAGCTGAAGCTGCACTGGCCTTAACATGGGATCAAGCTAAAGACATTATGAAGGCAGAGTTCTGCCCTCATAATGAAATCAAGAAGCTTGAAGATTAGAGTTAATGCTTGAAGATGTGTATCTAGTATTTTTCAATTTGATGTACAAATTCTTTTAGAACAATTGTATGTAATTTATTTAAATCAATTATTGAAATTTATTATTTACCATGAGCTACTGAACAATCATTCATACGTGACACCTCGATGTTTCCGTCATCGGTTGGGGTGTTACAATATGTTCCTTTTCAGACCAACAAGTCATAGTTTATCAAAAGATTTTTGGATACTTGGTGGATTAGGAAGACGATGAAGAGAAGACCGTTTGGTGTGTGGTATTCAAAACGGATGGGAGAAAGGGGTTTAAATAGGTAAATTTGAATTTAATTGGGTAAATTAAAATAAATGGTAACTTTTAAAAACATTAAATGTTTTACGGTTGTCAAACGGTCCATATATAACTCCTTTGAATTAATTGGCCCAATTAAAGCTCGCCATGTCAACCGTCACGTGTTGTCCCACGCCTATGCAAATTTCTACCAGATGTGCCCAATGTTTGGATCCATGCTAGGCATAAGGTGGTAGGTTGGCGTGGAAAGACTTCGCATCCCTTTTCATTCCACCACACCAGTGGCGCAGCATTAAAGGGGCGGCCGACCTCCCCCCCCCCCTGAATTTTCGCTCAGAAGTTTCTAGTATATATAGGATTTGGATCATTTGAGAACCACCACTTAGGGAGAGAACCAATGTAAACATGTGACATTTTTTTGTAAATATGAAGTGTGTCTATAAAAAAAAACCCTTCATTAAAAAATAAAAAATAATAAGTTAAATTTATGTAACCTAAAAAAATAAAAAAAATAATAAAAAACACCAAAATGATTATCTAGTAGTAGTATTTTGAAAAAATAAAATAAATAAAAATAAAATAAAAAATGGTTGATATTACGTCATATGACGTCATGCCTGATGCACATGTGCATTTCACTATTAGATCACACTTTTAAATAAATTATCAATTACCATAATTAAATAATCATTAAATGGACGCGATACGAGATATAAGGAGGAAATTTTTTTTATTCAATGATCACTAAATGGACGGAAATTGAGATATAAAATATACTCGAACTCGTCAATTGTTTAGTCATGCATATTACAACATAAAATGAAAATAAGACAAGTGTAGGACGACAAACATAAATAAACTTAAAACAACTCTATATAAAAACTATAAAATAATACAAATGTACAAATACACATGTGCATTTCACTATTATAGTTAGGTTTTCTGATGGGTTTTGCTTTATGGTTTAGTTATTAGGAATAGTGGGAGGGGGGCTAGTTTTTTGGGGGATAGGTGAGGGGGTTTAGGTTTTTGGGGTAGCTTAAAAAATTATAAGTAAAAACTATAAAATAAAACAAGCATATTGCATGCACACGTGCATTTCATTATTATAGTTAAATTTTTTAATGAGTTTATCTTTAAGGTTTATTTTTACGTATGTTGAGAAGCGAGTTAGGTTTTGGGGGGTGGGATGGGGGGTTTATGTTTTTTTGGGGGGGAGGGGTGGAGGGTTTAATTATAATTATGCACATGTGTATATGTCAATTTTCTTATCATGCCAATTTACATACGCTAAAATAATAATCACAAACATAATCAACATATCAACCACCATATAAGGCTACCCAAAATATACATATGTGCATGCATCATCTTTCAAATAACAAACTTTTTATGCTCATCTGTTTTTTTCATACAACTACATGTAGTTTCTATCAAACACATCAACACAATAATAAAAATGATAACAAAAAAATATCCATATTACAAACCAACCATGTTACACTGGCCACCTACCTACAAACTTCTAATTATCCCACAAACTCACGTCCACCACCAGTGTTCCCTTCTATTGCTTATTTATGCCATTTTCAACTTCTTCCCCTTTTACTTATCTTCTTCCAGCACTCTTCACACCTCATTGATGCCTCATCTAACATCTCCCTTGTTTGTTCATCCGTCAACCTGAACATCCTATACTTATCAAATTTATCACATTGTCCGTGTGTTTAAACAACTAATAATTATCATTTATTAGTTAACATGAAAAATATACATATGTGCACATGTGCATATATACCTAAATTGCTTAAATAAATAATAACGACCTTTTTTAACTTCTTGATCAACGATTATGTCATCATCCTCAATCGCATCTGGCAGCTTTTTTTGACCCTTTCTCCCTCGATTATAACACAAAAGTTGCATTCTTTTATTTTTATACCATCTTTGTCTACAAATAATAAACAACACATAAGAAAATCAGATTTTCAATCTTAATGCACATGTGTATTAAATTTACTTTTTTCATTACCACATAATATATGAACATGTGCGTTAAAGCGAAATACATTAATGATATCAGTATAAATGGACATGTGCATTAACATTACTTTTATCAGTAGCAACTACGTTATGCACCTGTGCATTAACATTTTTAATTCACGTGTATATAAAAACAATCGTTAGCCACATTCTATAATAAAATAATAATCCTAAATCTAACAATAATAAACAATTCAACTAATTAGATTCACAAAACACACACATAAAACAATCATTATCCACACTCTGTAACAAAATAATAATCCTAAAACTAACAAAAAAACATATATGGTGGAGTGGCTTTTGTTTCACATATGTGATTAAAGGTTCTGTGACACCCGGCAAATTCTGGTTAACAACGACGTCTAGATAAAAGTCTACCTTAGCGAGTCACGCGTATATTGTACTTAACGGGGTTAGTTAAGTTGGGTTATGGTTCGGGAACTATCGGTTTAGTCTAGAGGATCATTGGATGTTGGTCTAGAGGTTCATTAGATGTCGGTCCTTAACCAAGTGTACAAACGGTGACGATCGGTAGGATCGTCAGGGCATACGGAACATACGAGTCTCGAGTCCCGGGAATTGGTGAACGAGTGTGAATATGTGTATTTACTTGTGTTATGTATTTACAATCATTATGTGACTTGTCGGTACGTTAATATGTGTTAACATATGTTAAAACGGGGTTTAACGCGCAAAACACACGAAACAGGCCCCTATAGGCGATCAGGATAGCCCAATCGCCTATAGGAGGGGCGACTGGGGATCTTAGGGGCGATTAGGGGACTGATCGCATGACTGTTCATGCGATTATGCCCCAATCGCATGAAATTACATGCGATTAGGCTTCCTGATCGCGTGTAAAGCTGCATAATCGCATGTTACGTGCTGGACGACTAAAAACGACTATAAATACCATACTTGACCTCATAAACTTCATTATACAAACCCTAGTCGTCCCATAACCTGCTCCAACACACACACAACCTCTGGAACGCGATTTTTGATCAAAACACAAGGATTCAAGCATAATCCTTCATTCTTTCACAATTCTAAGGTTTGGTTTCCATCCATGAATCTTTATAAACGTTTTTAATCAATCCCTAATGGTCCAGACATGTTCTAAAACGAAAAAGCTTTCTGAAAATCGTTAATAAGGGTTGTTAATCGGATTCTAACTAGTATACGTGTGTTATGGGTGTTTATGATTAGAAAGCTAGGGTTTTTATGATTCATAATGATGGATTAACATGTTAATAGGTTAAATCAGAATAATATTAATGTTATGATGATGATATCTGAGTAATTGATTATTAGGGTTATTGTTATGCATGTTAGTATGATGATTGCATGCTATGTGAATGGTGTTTGGATTACGTGATTGCATGCAGGGCTGATGATACGAGGCAAAACGAAGGGTTTTGGTTGAAACATGTTTAGGATAGTGTTTGGGATGATATTGGGTAGTTACACACGTTCTGGATCTGATTTGGAGCGTTAAACGCGCGAAAAACTGGAACAGCAAGGTTACAGGCGATTAGGATTGCTAATCGCCAGTTTTACATGCAATCAGGGCCAAATCGCATGAACATACATGCGATCAGCCCCAAATCGCATGAACTTACATGCGATCAGCCCTAATCACATGAACTTATATGCAATCAGCCCTAATCACGTGAACTTATATGCAATCAGCCCTAATCACATGAACTTATATGCAATCAGCCCTAATCACGTGAACTTATATGCAATCAGCCCTAATCACATGAACTTATATGCAATCAGCCCTAATCACATGAACTTATATGCAATCAGTCCTAAATGCTAGTTTACGTTTCCTAATTGCGTGTACTACTGTTGTAAGTGTAAATTAGCATTCCGAGACCCGATTTGACATGTAGTAACATGCTAGGAACCTCGTAACATATATGATAACTTGGTAACATATGTTTGGATGTAATTCGGTGATACGTGAACTATGTGCTATAACTTGTTGTGCGTTAACGTATGTTAAGTGTGATTGCATGATTGTCTGTTTAAGAGCGTAAACATAACACGGGGAGTCTCGGGTCACCAATGGGATGTCGAGTCTTGTACTTTGGGTCAGTTAAACAGTCACTGTGTTCTCAAACAAACTTGGTTATGGTCTGGACATCTAGGGACTAATTAACCTGCGGGTTATTAGTCTAAGTACTTGTAACTGTCATATGTTAGGTCGCCGCTTACGGGACTAGCATAGCAGCTGGGTTTACTTGGGTTAAGGAGTAACGCAACTTAAGGTGAGTTTACGGCCCCTCTTTTAAACTGGTTTTATACTTTCGGGGGAGAAAACATGTGTTAAAACGATTATTTGGTAACTACTGTCATACTATGGGTTTCTATTGTGTACTACACGATCTTTGGAAGTCCCGGGGGGAACCATGAATGTGCGGGTTTGCACAACGGGGAAATGTGAATAGCGCTATTGGGAGTGACCAACCCCGCTCGTCGGCTTGGAGGGCCGGGCGAGTGCATATTGTCTCAAACAGGAACAACAGGAACATTTGGTACTTTTCGGGCACAACATCTGGTATTCGAGTTAGTAATGGTTTTCCAATCGTGGTAGTAACAAAACGTACGCCTAGCTAGCGTATACTGGTATTCGATTTATTATAGTATGGACAGGTGGACTTGGTACTTGGATACAAAACCTGTAAACTCACCAGCATTTTTGTGCTGGCGTAAACTTTTACATGTTTTCTCAGGTCGCTAAGGTAGCACGACTGGACTAGGGCGCACGCGTCTGCACGGCATCTAACTAGGGTTGCATGGTCTTATGAACGTTGAACTATTGTTTCATTGTTGAGATACTGTTTTTGAATAAGCTTCCGCTGTAAACGGGATTTTAAACTATGTTTTGAAATTGCATTTTTATTCATTTAGATTTGTTTATTGTGATCGTTGGTTTGGATCCTGGTTTGTCATGCACCTCGCGGTAAAACTCCGCAAGTGGATTTTGGGGTGTGACAGATTGGTATCAGAGCCAATGGTTATAGTGAACTAGGACTGCATGTAGAGTCTAGTCTATAGCCGAGTCGCACACACTAGACAATCACATGGTACTAAACGTTATAGTGGTTTACGTATGGTCTTGTCGGGGTGTCTCTAAATCGTTGGTCTTTCTACATTACATCATCCGTTCTATCTTAGGTTGGGTTACTTGTTTTCTAGGCAGTGTAGTCTATTGGAGTAACTCGTGTGCTCTTGAGATTTGTCCAAGACTCGGACATCTCCCTTTCGTACTCCAATAGAAACACTTGCCATAAACTACCGTAGTATTACGGTGTGTAGCTAAGAGTCTATGTTCGGTGATTTGAACTTTGAACTAGGAGAACACTTGGAGGACCATGTAGAGCGGTTTATCATTTTGGGTGCACACAAAATCATAAACCGAAATGCATGGAAGCCCTAGTGAGCTCTGGGTTTGAAGGGATAGTCCTGGATTGAATCTAGCTTTGATCTTGTGAACATTAATGGTTATCTTTAACTGCGAAACTAAATTTTCTCGTTCTTTCTGCCAGAATCATGTCTGGAGTACGAGGAGGACGTGGAGGTGGTCGCAATGGTGGACGTGGTGGTGGTCGCGGTGGTGCTGGTGGTCGTGGTGGAGGTATTAACCTATCGCAGGCTGATCTGAACAACTTGCTCCAAGCTGCCTTTCAGTTAGGGCACAACGGTGGTGGTAAGTTGATTTATCCATTTTCTTTGCCTCATTGGTGAACCTTGTTTACATTCTTCGTGGTTTCTCATACGTTTCATTTCAGGTGGTCCTGTTGACCCACCCCCACCCATGTGCACCTACAAGATGTTCCGGGACTGTAAGCCCCAGGAATTCTCTGGCACTGAGGGTGCGGTGAGCTTGCTTAGGTGGTTGGAGAAAGTGGAGTCAGTATTTCTGATGTGTAACTGTCTCCCAGAAGATCGGGTAAAGTATGCTGCTGCGTTATTCCAGGATGTGGCATTGACTTGGTGGAATGGCATCACCCAGAATATGGGTATTGGGGAGGCATATGCTATGCCATGGGAGAATTTTGTGCAGTTGCTGAAGCGTGAGTATTGTCCGAGGGAAGAGGTACAGAAGCTGGAGCATGAGGTGTGGAACCTCAAGATGACTGGGTCGGAAATTGAGAAGTATACTGTGAGGCGGAATGAGTTGGCAGTGTTGTGTCCCGATCTGCATGTGCCAGAATACCGTAGGATTGAACACTATGTCTCGGGGTTAGTACCGGAAATTGCAGGATTAGTGGCTGCGGGAAATCATCCTACATACGCAGAGGTGGTTCGATCGGCTCATAGGATGACCAACTTAAAGGTGAATGAGGGTATTTTGCCTGCGAAGGGTTCGACTGTTAAGGCCCCAGAGAACAACAAGCGCAAGTGGGAAAATGACGGGAAGGGATCTGGGCCAGCACAGCAGGGTAAAAGGTTTGATAATGGGGGTTCTTCTTCTTCGGGTAACAAGCAGGGTGGTTATGCGGGAAAACTGCCCAAATGCAACAAGTGTGGACGCCATCATCAAGGGAACTGCGACAGTAACCGTTGCCACCGCTGCCAGCGAATTGGGCATTATGCTAAAGATTGTCGGGTTACACTTCCATCAACCCAGGCCCCGACTACTAACTCAGCTTCGACTACTCAGGGGACTACAGGAAAACAAGGATGCTACAACTGTGGTGACACTGGGCATTACAAGAAGGATTACCCAAAACTGAAGCAGGGTGGGAACAACGGTAATGGGAACCACGGGGGCGGCGGCAGAAATGCACGTGCCTTCGTCATTGGAGCCGCTGAGGCTAGACAGGACCCTGACACAGTCACCGGTACGTTTCTTCTCAATAATCGTTCTGTTAGCGTGTTATTTGATTCTGGTGCCGACAAGAGTTTTGTATCCATGGATGTTAGTCGACTGCTAGATGTAGTGCCCGTACCATTAGAGACCAAGTATATTATTGAGTTAGCTGACGGGAAAACGATTGAAGCTACTAGTATCCTTCGGGAGTGTCAATTAGAGTTGTCGGGTTTATCATTCCCCATCGACCTTATGCCGGTACCTTTGGGTAGTTTTGACGTTGTGGTAGGAATGGATTGGTTATCTTTGTATCGCGCGGAGATTGTCTGTTACGATAAGGTTATTCGGATTCCTCTCCCTGATGGAGAATTCCTTTCTGTGTACGGTATCAAGGGTGGTGTTTCGCTAAACATCATCTCTAGCATGAAAGCCCTTAAGTGTCTTCGAAAGGGTTATCCAGCCGTTTTGGCGCTTTTATCTGTTTCCTCTAGTGATGAGAAGAAGATCGACGACATTCCGGTGGTACGCGAGTTTCCTGATGTTTTTCCCGATGATTTATCTGGTCTTCCTCCTCATCGTCAAGTCGAGTTCGGTATTGATCTTGTACCAGGGGCTGCTCCTATTGCTCGGGCCCCCTACCGTCTTGCACCTCCCGAGATGCAGGAATTGTCTAGTCAGTTACAGGAACTCTTGGACAAGGGTTTCATCAGACCAAGTTCTTCCCCTTGGGGAGCCCCGATTTTATTTGTTAAGAAGAAGGATGGAAGTTTCCGATTGTGTGTAGACTACAGAGAACTGAACAAATTGACCGTCAAGAACCGTTATCCTCTTCCACGTATTGATGATCTATTCGACCAGCTTCAGGGTTCTAGTTATTATTCCAAGATCGACTTGAGGTCCGGTTATCACCAGCTGCGCGTCAGGGAGGCTGACGTTGCCAAGACTGCCTTTCGAACACGTTATGGCCATTTCGAATTCTTGGTCATGCCTTTCGGTCTCACGAACGCACCGGCGGTTTTCATGGACTTGATGAACCGCGTCTGTAAACCATATCTTGACAAATTCGTCATTGTATTTATTGATGACATTCTGATCTACTCCAAGAACGAGACCGAACACGAGGAACATCTGCGGTTAGTTTTGGAACTCTTGCGACGGGAACAACTTTACGCCAAGTTCTCAAAGTGTGATTTTTGGTTACGCGAAGTTCAGTTCCTAGGACATGTGGTTAATGAACTAGGAATTCATGTCGATCCAGCTAAAATCGAAGCGATCAAGGACTGGGGAGCACCAAAGACGCCAACTGAGGTGCGGCAATTCCTAGGCCTTGCGGGCTACTATCGTCGTTTCATTCAGGGGTTCTCGAAGATTGCTCAGCCCCTCACCACTCTCACGCAGAAGGATAGGAAATTCGACTGGGGTGAACCACAAGAGTCAGCGTTTGAAGAACTGAAGTCTAAACTGTGTTCGGCTCCTATTTTGTCTTTACCTGAGGGTCCTGATGATTTTGTTGTTTACTGTGATGCTTCTATTCATGGTCTCGGTTGCGTGTTGATGCAACGCGAGAAAGTGATTGCGTATGCTTCTCGTCAACTCAAGGTGCACGAGAAGAACTACACCACCCATGACTTGGAGTTGGGTGCCGTGGTATTCGCGTTGAAAATTTGGAGACATTACTTGTACGGTACCAAATGCACCATCTACACCGATCACAAGAGTCTCCAACATATTTTCGACCAACAACATTTGAACATACGGCAGCGTCGTTGGATTGAACTTCTGAACGACTATGATTGTGCTATTAAGTACCATCCTGGCAAGGCGAATGTTGTAGCAGACGCCTTGAGCAGGAAGGAATCTACTGAACCTCGTCGCGTTCGGGCGTTGCAGCTCACCATTCATTCATCCCTACCTGATCAACTCCGTTCTGCCCAGTTAGAAGCTTTGAAGGAGGAAAACCTTAAAGCTGAAACTATGCACGGTGCCGACAAGCACCTCGAGCGAAGGCCTGATGGCCTGCACTACTTCGCAGAACGCATATGGGTCCCTTTATTCGGGGGACTACGGGAGCTTGTCCTTGATGAAGCTCATAAGTCCCGGTATTCTATTCATCCTGGTTCGGATAAGATGTACCAAGATCTGAAGGTGCTTTACTGGTGGCCAAACATGAGGTCGGACATAGCCTCATACGTGAGCAAATGCTTGACCTGTGCTAAGGTCAAGGTGGAATACCAGAAACCGTCGGGTCTCTTGCAACAACCTGAAATCCCGGAATGGAAATGGGAACGGATTACTATGGATTTTGTCACACAACTTCCTAAATCACCAAGCGGGAATGACAAGATATGGGTGATTGTCGATCGGTTGACGAAATCAGCCCATTTTCTTGCTATTAAGGAGACCGACACCATGGATCGTTTGGCTCGTCTTTATTTGAAGGAAGTTGTTTCTAAGCACGGGGTACCAGTTTCTATTATCTCGGATCGTGACTCCCATTTTACTTCTCACTTCTGGAAGTCTTTGCACAAGGCTTTGGGTACCCAACTAGACATGAGTACGACCTATCATCCACAGACTGACGGTCAGAGTGAGCGCACGATTCAAACTTTAGAAGACATGCTGCGGGCATGTGTGATCGATTTTGGCAAGGGTTGGGAAGCTCATCTGCCGTTAGTAGAATTCTCGTACAATAACAGTTATCACACGAGCATCAAGGCGGCTCCGTTCGAAGCACTGTACGGACGGAAATGCCGTTCTCCTCTTTGTTGGGCTGAAGTGGGTGAGAGTCAACTCACTGGGCCTGAACTAGTGTACGAAACTTCGGAAAAGATCGTACAGATTCGTAACCGGTTGGCAGCGGCACGGGATCGGCAAAAGAGTTATGCCGATCAGCGTCGCAAACCATTGGAATTCCAAGTTAATGACAAAGTACTTCTAAAAGTCTCACCGTGGAAGGGCGTCATACGCTTTGGGAAGCGTGGCAAACTCAATCCGCGGTATGTCGGCCCATTTACGATCCTGGAACGGATTGGGCCGGTGGCATATCGTCTTGATTTACCAACGGAGCTCGGTAACGTACATAACGTCTTCCATGTGTCAAACTTGAAGAAGTGTCTGGCTGACGAGTCTCTCATCGTTCCACTAGAAGAGATCAAGGTTGATGATCGTCTTCGGATTGTGGAAGAACCTGTGGAGATCCTTGATTACAAGATTCGTAGCCTACGTCATAGCAAGATTCGTATCGTTAAGGTTCGGTGGAACTCGAACCGGGGACCGGAGTATACGTGGGAACGGGAGGATCAGATGAAGTCTAAATACCCTCACCTCTTTCCTAAGGAAGCGTTCGAGTCGAGATATGTCTCTTCTGCAGCTGAATGAATCTCGGGGCGAGATTCCTTTTAACGTGGGGATGATGTGACAACTCGGGTAAATCTCTCTTTTGGTTCCTATCTTTTGTTTATTTCCTTCGTTACTTCTTTTGTTCTTTTGGTACTTGTGCAATTTTCGGGACGAAAATTCTTTTAACGTGGGGATGATGTGACACCCGGCAAATTCTGGTTAACAACGTTGTCTAGATAAAAGTCTACCTTAGCGAGTCACGCGTATATTGTACTTAACTGGGTTAGTTAAGTTGGGTTATGGTTCGGGAACTATCGGTTTAGTCTAGAGGATCATTGGATGTTGGTCTAGAGGTTCATTAGATGTCGGTCCTTAACCAAGTGTACAAACGGTGACGATCGGTAGGATCGTCAGGGCATACGGAACATACGAGTCTCGAGTCCCGGGAATTGGTGAACGAGTGTGAATATGTGTATTTACTTGTGTTATGTGTTTACAATCATTATGTGACTTGTCGGTACGTTAATATGTGTTAACATATGTTAAAACGGGGTTTAACGCGCAAAACACACGAAACAGGCCCCTATAGGCGATCAGGATAGCCCAATTGCCTATAGGAGGGGCGACTGGGGATCTTAGGGGCGATTAGGGGACTGATCGCATGACTGTTCATGCGATTAGGCCCCAATCGCATGAAATTACATGCGATTAGGCTTCCTGATCGCGTGTAAAGCTGCATAATCGCATGTTACGTGCTGGACGACTAAAAACGACTATAAATACCATACTTGACCTCATAAACTTCATTATACAAACCCTAGTCGTCCCATAACCTGCTCCAACACACACACAACCTCTGGAACGCGATTTTTGATCAAAACACAAGGATTCAAGCATAATCCTTCATTCTTTCACAATTCTAAGGTTTGGTTTCCATCCATGAATCTTTATAAACGTTTTTAATCAATCCCTAATGGTCCAGACCTGTTCTAAAACGAAAAAGCTTTCTGAAAATCGTTAATAAGGGTTGTTAATCGGATTCTAACTAGTATACATGTGTTATGGGTGTTTATGATTAGAAAGCTAGGGTTTTTATGATTCATAATGATGGATTAACATGTTAATAGGTTAAATCAGAATAATATTAATGTTATGATGATGATATCTGAGTAATTGATTATTAGGGTTATTGTTATGCATGTTAGTATGATGATTGCATGCTATGTGAATGGTGTTTGGATTACGTGATTGCATGCAGGGCTGATGATACGAGGCAAAACGAAGAGTTTTGGTTGAAACATGTTTAGGATAGTGTTTGGGATGATATTGGGTAGTTACACACGTTCTGGATCTGATTTGGAGCGTTAAACGCGCGAAAAACTGGAACAGCAAGGTTACAGGCGATTAGGATTGCTAATCGCCAGTTTTACATGCAATCAGGGCCAAATCGCATGAACATACATGCGATCAGCCCCAAATCGCATGAACTTACATGCGATCAGCCCTAATCACATGAACTTATATGCAATCAGCCCTAATCACGTGAACTTATATGCAATCAGCCCTAATCACATGAACTTATATGCAATCAGCCCTAATCACGTGAACTTATATGCAATCAGCCCTAATCACATGAACTTATATGCAATCAGCCCTAATCACATGAACTTATATGCAATCAGTCCTAAATGCTAGTTTACGTTTCCTAATTGTGTGTACTACTGTTGTAAGTGTAAATTAGCATTCCGAGACCCGATTTGACATGTAGTAACATGCTAGGAACCTCGTAACATATATGATAACTTGGTAACATATGTTTGGATGTAATTCGGTGATACGTGAACTATGTGCTATAACTTGTTGTGCGTTAACGTATGTTAAGTGTGATTGCATGATTGTCTGTTTAAGAGCGTAAACATAACACGGGGAGTCTCGGGTCACCAATGGGATGTCGAGTCTTGTACTTTGGGTCAGTTAAACAGTCACTGTGTTCTCAAACAAACTTGGTTATGGTCTGGACATCTAGGGACTAATTAACCTGCGGGTTATTAGTCTAAGTACTTGTAACTGTCATATGTTAGGTCGCCGCTTACGGGACTAGCATAGCAGCTGGGTTTACTTGGGTTAAGGAGTAACGCAACTTAAGGTGAGTTTACGGCCCCTCTTTTAAACTGGTTTTATACTTTCGGGGGAGAAAACATGTGTTAAAACGATTATTTGGTAACTACTGTCATACTATGGGTTTCTATTGTGTACTACACGATCTTTGGAAGTCCCGGGGGGAACCATGAATGTGCGGGTTTGCACAACGGGGAAATGTGAATAGCGCTATTGGGAGTGACCAACCCCGCTCGTCGGCTTGGAGGGCCGGGCGAGTGCATATTGTCTCAAACAGGAACAACAGGAACATTTGGTACTTTTCGGGCACAACATCTGGTATTCGAGTTAGTAATGGTTTTCCAATCGTGGTAGTAACAAAACGTACGCCTAGCTAGCGTATACTGGTATTCGATTTATTATAGTATGGACAGGTGGACTTGGTACTTGGATACAAAACCTGTAAACTCACCAGCATTTTTGTGCTGGCGTAAACTTTTACATGTTTTCTCAGGTCGCTAAGGTAGCACGACTGGACTAGGGCGCACGCGTCTGCACGGCGTCTAACTAGGGTTGCATGGTCTTATGAACGTTGAACTATTGTTTCATTGTTGAGATACTGTTTTTGAATAAGCTTCCGCTGTAAACGGGATTTTAAACTATGTTTTGAAATTGCATTTTTATTCATTTAGATTTGTTTATTGTGATCGTTGGTTTGGATCCTGGTTTGTCATGCACCTCGCGGTAAAACTCCGCAAGTGGATTTTGGGGGTGTGACAGGTTCAATTCCCACTTCCATCATTTATGGATTGGTATCCGGGTGAAGATCGAATACGGGTGGCGCCGGTTCGAATCTGACGGGCGGCGAGGTTTTACCGAGTTCTATAACACTGTCGTGTCTTCGGGCGGGTGGGGCTCGGGTTTCCGCGCATCAGGAGAAGGCGAGGGCTGCTGGAGGTCGAGTAGTCGATTCTTGGGCACGGCGCCCCGCAAGGGTGGTTGCCACACAGTTGTTCGCCGATAAAAAAAACAAAAAAACATATATATTTCTCTAACTGCTTAGTTATTTCATTAACTGTTGCAAATAATAATGAACAACATATTTTTATCATAATTCCTCCAGATCGATTAACAATACAATTTCAAGAGCTCACAAATCAGATTCAATTTACTTTTAAATTAGCAATTCTTTACCATGTTTAATTGTTTATGGGGTAATACAACCTCAAAAGAAAAAATATACGTAGTATTTATGCATATTGATTACACTATACTACTCTAATACTCATTTTTTTACATTGTTTTCTAGTGCTTTCAGTGTTGTCAAGCTTTTTGCCTTGGCCCTAGAAAGAGTTCAAAGCAAAATACATTCAGCCATTATAAAATATATACCATCTCTATATGACTATGAAATACCATCATTCAAAACACATTGTCCAGCAACTTAATTAACAGAGAACAATTAAAACTCATAATAAACATTAGCATTTGTATTCACAATAGCAGACATTTCATCGAGTAACTAGTATGCACACTTTAAATACAACATAAAAAGATACAAATCTACTATCTACTATAAGTTATAAAGGCATGCACAATAATATTTAATATGATCTAATAACTTAAAATTATCAAACGTGAGTCCAGTGTTTCCAATTTAAATAAAAGTTATCATAATCAAATCAAGCTCCTTCATGTTTGTCTCACCAACCGAGTTTCCGATTGCAGCGTGTATAAAATTAACATCACCCTATAAGTAGTGTATTAATGGCTTCTATCAATAGTTCGTCAAGTTTGGTTGTTGTAGCTCAACAGCTTCGTCTTTACAAGGCATCGGCGGCGGCAACTGATGATGATGATGATGAAGTGGGTTTTTCAAAATCTACTACTCGAAGATCCTGCGAAGGCGTACAGAGTTCAGCGACGGTGATCGAAGGCTAATTGAGGAGGACTTGTGGTTGTTTCAGTGCAGCATTACTGTAGAAAAGGGGATTCAATTTTTTAGAAGATGAATAATTAGAAGCTGGATATTTACAATAATGTCCCTTGATCACCTTGGTTCTCTCCCTAAAATTGGTTCTCGTATGATCTCTGCCATATATATATATATATATATATATATATATATATATATATATTTAGGTTCTTGTACAAAGGCCAAAATATGTGAGAATGGTGAGAAGCAACCTAGTGGTGACATGTGGCGGCTGAAAATCTTAACTACAAGGGCACCTATGTAATTTACTTTTTAATCTTATTTTTAGAGATAATCATGACATTTAAGGTTGTTATTAATTTAGAGTTTTTATAGGGATATTTTTTTGAATGTCAAATAATCATGTTGAATTCTTATATAATATCTTCTTCACCGTAATCGATTAGTCATCTTTCTTTTACAACAATTATCGAAATTTCTTACTAGTGTGTCTTATCATTTGTGTTTTAATCTTTTAGATTGTTTTATATTCATACGTGATAATTACTGGTGTTTTTTAAATCAGGTACAAAACCACTATCACATAACACCCAAATTACTATAAAACCCTAGAAATCAACAACACAAAACATACCAGCGCAGATCATCAACAAGAGTGTTTTATATTCAACAACCAGTGTGTTTTATATTCAACAAAAAATGAGAGGGTTTTTTAGATTAAATACAAAACGACTATCACAAAACACCTAAATTACTATAAAACCCTAGAAATCAACAACACAGAACATATCAGCGCGAACCATCAACGAGAGTGTTTTATATTCAACAATCAGTGTGTTTTATATTCAACAAAAAAAAGAGGGGGTTTTTTTAGATCGAATACAAAACGACTATCACAAAACACCAAAATCGACTGACAATGATTATAAAACACAATAACCCACATTACTATAAAACCCAAATCGTCTTCAGTAAGCTTATTCATCATCTTTTACCTGAAAACACGATGACTTGAATGAAATCAGGATTACTTTGAATTTTAAGCACCATAGCTTAATCCATCCTTTTGATTTAAAGTTTTCCGATTACATGTATGGATGATTTTGTAGGTTTTGTTGTGAGATAGAAAGAGAAAGAAAGAAATCGTGATAGAGAGAAAGAGAGGGGAGCGAAAATTGAATGATGAATGGATATGTTTCCATCTTTTAATGCCTCTCAATTAAATGTGGGTGTGGATTTTACAACAATACCCCTAGATCATCTAATTTATTATTAATAATATAACACTAATTACCAAAATGCCACTCAATTAATCCACACCATAAATTAAAATGATCTAACGACCAAAACACCTTCTCACCCTTCCCAGTACAGGATCTTAACCCTATATATATATATATATATATATATATATATATATATATATATATATATACCTGAGCTTTAATAAGGTTAACATTTAGCCTCTCAACTATTATAAAGTTATATATTCCTTTTTTCTTCCTTTTTCTATAACTGGTTTACATTAAAACCCCTAAACTTTGATAAAGTTATCATTTTAAGTTTTAAACGATTTTCATGTTATGTGATTATTTTATGGGTTTCGTTTTTTGTATCAATGCTCCATGCGAGTTATTTTTATCTACGTTTCGACGTGCATTGTCATAGTGTTGTTTCTAAACGACCGGTTGTTTTAATGTTTTTTTAAACTATTTAATTTTTTTAAACCACCCTTCACCCATTTCTAAATATGCCATTGCTATGTAGATTTAAACCTACTTATTGTAATGGACGACCCTCATGTTTATCTTTATATATGTTTTAGTGTAAATTATGTTCGAATAACTTGGCTTTTGTATACAACGACGTAATTATTCCGCGACTTTTGAATATAATGTTGTAATGTGGTTCTCTTATCGTTAAGTTCGTCATTATGCAGCGAGGGTGGTGACCCGCTAGTGTATATATATAATAAAGCGATTGGGGTGAGGACATATATCACTTTGTAAGGCCATCCCCACCTTTAAATTCCCGTCAAAAAAATTAGGTTATAAATAACATAGTTAACCCATTATTTATTAATATATAATCTTTATCATTATCTTTATTATTACTTTGCTATGTTTATATTTAGCTTTATTATTAATTTAATATATAATAAATAAAAATCTTATGATTATTTCAATGGTCTCTCATATGAAATAATATTATTATATCATAATTTCACGTTTATCTCTTATTCATTTAATATTTATTTTCGTAAATAATTCTTTTTATATTTCCATTTATTAAAACCATTTAATATTTTATTGATCCAACCTTATGTAATATTAATTTTTCTAACTAATAATAAATAAAAAACAAAAAAAATGTTATAACTCGTGTGATAAACAAGTTTTTAATGAAATTTTTACACTAAATGAAACTATAAATGGGAGTTATGTTTTCATCCAGAGCAGAATAATCATTTCTAAAAAAAAAGCTACACATTTAAGACCACCGCCTCAATCATGTCATGCAATGGTTGCTTCTGTCTCTGCTCCTCATCCAAACGTATATTTTCTCTTTAATATACATTTTAATTCTTATTCACATGATTAAAATTGTTGTTTTCTCATATTATAGTATACTAATTTCTATGCTACATGATAACACACATTTTGTCACATTATATTAAATTTGTCTATCCTGGGAAGCTCCCGAATATAACACGTAATTTATGTCATTCAAAATATATGCATGTATCATTCATTACGTAATTTAAGTAATTATGATGTATTTCGCACACTATGCATGTTTTGGAAACTTTGTATTTGAACCGGTACACACACACACACTTGTGATGTGGTGGTAAAGGTGTTGGGGTTTCAAATGGGAGGTTGAGAGTTCAAGCCTCATAAGTGCAAAAAAAAAAAAAAGTATATTTAAAAGGGAATGAAATAAGGGGTATGATAAAAAGGATGTAAGAAGAAGTGTAAAAAATAGAGAAGGAAATTACCCGTTAAGAAAAATTAGTGAAGAGCACCTAATAAATGAAAATATTGTTTTTCCATATCTGTCGAGCCGACCCATCGCTTCCAATCTTCCATTTTCATGAATAAAATTATAAAACCCACATAATTCTGGGCCAGCCCAATTACAGATAGTGAACAATCGGGCCTACTTAAAAATCATTGACAATAAAATAAATCATTGACAATAAAATACAGAAGGCCCCGCCACCCGACCCCTCCATACATTTTTGTCACAAGTAATAGTTTTTCTCAACTATTAGTTTTTGTCGTGTAAACTTGTAGATCGTTCTCTTATGACTAATAAACGGTTAGAAGTGACCCAACAAGGAATGATGGGAACTTTTTTTTTTTTAACGATCAACAAAATATTATTCCACCAATGCTAGCGGGTCACTAGCAATACACCGTACAGTACAGATAAATACATACAATCACCAACCTAAACAACGACCTAATCGCCAAGCAATGCTAGAAAGACTAAACTTACACCAAATGTTCCAATCCAATGATGATTTTCCCGCCCTTGCCTTGACCCAAAAAAGACTAAGAGACTTAATATCACCAAGTAGTTTCTGGAGTGAAACTTGTTTTTGATGAAACACCGCTTCGTTTCTATGCTTCCATATACACAAAATAGTAGTCAATATCACCGCATAAAGTGGCCCTAAGTTAACAATGAGTAGTTAACCTATCACCGGATATGTCCACGCTTACGCCAGAGATTTCTAGTAATTAGATGTCTCATATTTCTATGAATATAGAACCAAACACGTGGAGCCACACTTTTGCATATATAAATAAATTTAAAATCAAAATCTCAAAAAAAATATATTGTTTTCCGGTAACATTATGCCAAAAAAAGAAAAAAAAAGTTTATGTACGTGTTTTCATACAAATTTGAGAAAATTACTAACAAGATGTTTAAAAATATAAACTTAATTACTTCAAAATATATACCTAACAATTTAAAGTCCCATATTGATTAGAATAAAAACAACAAAATACAAGACTAAACGAATTTACTCGACACTTTTTATTGTAAAGCAAAACACATAAATTATAATAGCCTTAACCATCTATTTATACTAACAAAACATCTTTGAAAACAAGAAAATCTAAAACATTAAAATATGAAACTAAATAAAGACTCAATCTTGACCAAAAACTTTTTTGGACTCCACAAATAAAAACTTTTTAAAATAATAAACCCAACATAAAAGACAGTTCTACCCTTGACCGATTTTGTTATGTGAGCAAAACAATTAAGTTCAACGTAAATAACTAACTGTTTGCATCACGTGTCACAATTTTGTGACGATGATATTGTTTTTTTTTTAATCCTCTATGTCATCCATTGGTATTGTATTTCTTAACTTAAAATGATTAATTAAACAATATTCCAAGATTTAGTTTCTTAATAATTTCCATTCTCAAAATATCATTTCATAATTTGTAAAGTTTTATTACTAATCTTCTAAAGGAGTTAAATGCCAATTTCGTCCCTAAGGTTAGGTCTAGTTTGCTGCTTCAGTTCAAAAAAGTGTGTGTTTTTTTTTTTTTTTTTTTTTTTTTTTTTTTGCAATGGAACCCATGAGGTTTAGATTTTCTTGCTATTTTCGCCCATTTCACTAAAAATATACCTAACTTTACAAATATACATGTAATTTCTCCGCTGATTCGGCAAAGGCGCAAAGGACTAGTTATTTACCGGTGGGTCTGTTTGTGCTTTAAAGGTTTAGATTAAATAGAGAACAATAAATCACAGATTGTAAAATAAAAATTGAAACTTTCTTGAATCGTCCAGGGCCATGTCTTCGCACCTAACCCTTTATTTCAGTCTATCTAGTCTTGTTGAAGTTCTTTAAAGTGTAATCAATTTATCTTGACTAAACTAAGAAAATCGTCCTTACAATTTGGACAAATTTGTTAATTCCATCCAAAATGTTTTTATTTTACAACTAAACACTTGAGGTGTGACAAATCTTGTCATTAACATCCACTTCGCTAACCCTAACATTAACTTACTTGCAATTTGTACATTTTACAAATTTGTTTTTGTTTTTTAATTCATTTATTCCATTTTAACCTTTAAATAAAAAACAATAAAACTATTTATAATACCCCCTCTAACTCTACTTCAACAACACCACCGGCACCACCGTTCCCTCTTTTTACCCTTCGAAGCACCACCACCAACCACTACTAGCTCCAGCCACCACGCCATAAAACCACCACACCTAAGATGGGGTAATTCTCCTACAACCTGAAGCAGGCCCGGCTCAAGCCCAAGCCAAATGAAGCTTTTGCTTTGGGCCTCCAAGTTCTAAGGGCCTCATAATTTTTCTAATTTTCATGATATATGATAAAAATAAACCTGTGAGAGAGGATATAGATGGAATAGCTCAATTGGTTAGAGCATGTGGCTGTTAACCACAAGGTTGGAAGTTCAATCCCTCCTTCTAGCGAATTTTGTAATTTTTTTCATTGTTTTATTTTTTATAAATAGGGCCCCGTATTTTTATTTCGCTTTAGGCCTCCAATATGGTTGAGCCGGCCCTGACCTGAAGTGCAACCGTAAAACCTTGAGGCTCTAGCCTAAAATAGTGTATCAACATCGATCTGCAATATAATGATTGTTTACACTGTTGTTAAGGTTATAATGTTAGGGTGGTTGTTCTTCTTAATCCGATGGCTGGTGTTACAAGTAGTGTCGGATCCAAGAAAGAGAAGAGCAAGATTGGGGGAGGGGGTGTTGCTGTTTTGACTGCCACCTTTTAAGATTTGCAAACCTCAAGGATAGAAATGCAAGAAAAATCCCTTTTGATGAAATTGAGAAAAATGACCAAACCTCATGAATGAAAATGATATTTTACTCATTTGTGTTTATGTTATTTGTAATGATATCTTTTTCAACGTCTATTTGTTATGTGGTTTAAACGGTTTTTAGAACAAACTATTAGTGACCTTTTTGTCAATATAAATAAAAATCTAAATTGACATCTTAAACCGAACTAAATCAAAATAAAATTAACAATTAAATGACCTGAGCACAACCCGACCTCTAACTCATTCAACTCATGAGAGCTCGAGTTCGGCTTGTGGGTAGTTTTTCAAGCCCGAGCTCAGCTCGTTTATTATTTATTAATTAAAAATGAATTTATATTAATTATAATTATTTTTTACAAATTTATATATAACGTAATTTCTCTCTCTTTATACACACATAGGGTGGGTTCAATGAGGAACCTAAAAGAAGTGGGGAATCGAAAAACTATGCATTTAACATGTTAAATCTATTATATAATTGAAAGCAATAAATCCTACATGGCATTTAAAGAGGGCATCCTCCCCTTGAGTGTGTCATGTGGCATTAATTTATTTTAGTAAAAAAAATTTAAAAACAAAATTAAAATTTTCTCTCTCATGTTTTCTCCAATAATTTTTAAACGTTAATATATTTTATATACGAGTTTTTTTAAAGAAAAAATTACACCAAATTAACGAGCGTTTTATTATCTTTCCAACGAGTATCATAGTGCTATATAAAAACGGAGAAAAAACGACTATTTTTTGTGGGGTTTTGCTCATACAAAAAAAAAACACAAAGTGCTCAGGTAATTCATTAATCATGTATATGCAAGTCACTAATTATGTTCAAATCAGGAAATAGATTGAATTGTTTGGTTGATCACTACTTTAAACCTAGTTATGAACGCCCATATCTTCTATCTACAATCTATTCCCCCGTTCACCCTTTGGTGGAGTGATAACCCCATGATCTTCTAATGTGGAGGTTGTGGGTTGGAGTCTCACCTAAAGCAAATTTATTCTAGGTTGAGTCAGAGGTTTTACCACAGTGGGCATTTGGGTGGTGGGTGTCATCTGGAATGGTGGCGGGCCGGGTCACCAGCGCCGTCTGCGTTCGCGGGCGTGAGTGGCCTTTTCCCATTAGGTTTACCTAGCTGGCCGGACTTTCGTTGAACATTAAAAAAAAAACAAACAAACCAATCCATCAACCACCAACAATACTAACCACTTGAACAGTGACTACCGTATCGAGTCACGCTAGAATTGTATATATGTGTACATAATGCTACTCAATAATGTAAAATAGAAAGATATAAGTCAATATACACTAAAAGCTGAAATAGAATTTTCTAAAAAAAATCTTTTAAGACAATCAATGCCAATATCAACAAATTAATTAAATGATGGGCTGTTTGGTTAATTAAATGTTGAATTATTAAGATGTTTAAAAGATTAAGAGGGGACGGGGCGCCTACCGAATTGTTCACGGGTACCAACTATCAGCACTGTAACACCGCCGCCGCCCACACTGGTAGTGGTCCCGTGGACCGTTTTGCTGGTTCTGTTTACCGTGCTGGTACCGGTTGTTTTGTTGGTTTTTATAAAATGCAAAATTTTCAGTTTACCCCCGTGTGTTTTAGTGTTTTTTATTTTTACCGTTTGTTTTATATGTTTACCGTTTATTTTTTTAAGTTTTTGTATTAACCGTATGTTTATTTTTTGTGTGTTTGGTTTTTAAACCGTGGTAAATTGTGGCTTTTAACCCCACGGTTTGATCACTTTATATACAACGACGGTGGCACTGATAGAATTAATTCACTGACCGTTTAGGTGAGTTAATTCAATTTACTCGACGGTTTCCAAAATAAACAATTAAATTTGGCTGACCGTTTGGTGGAACGGTTGAAATAGTATAATTAAATGTTAAAACCGTGTAAAAATGTAAAAAAAAAAAGTTTGGGTATTTAAATGAAAATAAATAAAAGAATCAGTGGAGTGCTGCTGATGCGCGGTTGCACGCATCATGTTTATTTGCCATTTTTTGTATACTGTTGAGTCGATTAGATAGTATTTTTATTAGTTTTATGTCTGTACTCTAATATTTTAGTATTGTTTATATTTTATTACTTTATGGTTATTTTTACTATTAATTTATGTATTTTATATTTTTGGTAGGTGATCGCATGGAGCGGGGCTAAAACAGTACAAATTATATTCGAGACCCGAACACCCGAGTCGAGAGCACGGGGTCATAATACCATTTATAATATTAAATAATAATAATAATAATAATAACAATAATAATAATAATAATAATAATAATAATCTATGCCATAAATGGCCTTAGGCCATCTCGACAAAAGGAAACAAAGGGGATGTCGGTGGAATTATTCTTGGGAGGAGTTATTCTTGGATGGCAAGAATTGAAGGCAATTTAAGGACGACACAAAAAGAGATCGAAGATTATTATTCTGGGGGGAGGTTCGCAGAGAAAGGAGAACAGCATCGCATGAGGCAGAAAGAGACAAGGGGAGAGGGAGATGGTGGTGTCTACCCCTAGCTATGCGAGGTTAAGTCACCCGTGATCTTTTCCGGGTGAATGGTTAGTTACTTTCGCGAGGGTTTTGCTATGTTATTATATATTGGGTTGAATGTTTTGTGAATTAAAATTCTAAACTTTCAAGTGTGGTTTTTATTAATATTGATGTTGAACGTTTATTGAATGGTATGCTTGTTTTGGATTTCATCAACCAACGCGGTTTCTTATCGAGGGTCATTGAATACTTGCAAGTTGTGTCTTTCAATATTACGAGTCATTAAGATATTGTTAGGTGATAATCAACCGAGTCAGCAGTCGCGGTCTAGTTATCGGCTGTCAGCAAAGTCATTAATCAACCTTCTTTATCAATCATATTAAACCACAAATCATGTCTATGTGATTCCAATTGACTTGTTTGCAAATCCGAGTGAATTTGGCTAACCAGGATCCTGGAGAGATCACCCTTTCTCATATTTGTTTCTAAATTAAGTTTTGTTTTCATTAGTCTAGCTACTCACATAAATCCAAAGTTTAGTCTTAAATTAATTTAGTTATTTTTAGTTTTAAATAATTAAACGAAACGTGTAATATTAACCACATGCTCCTCGTGGATTCGATACCCTACTTACTCTAGCTATCTAGTTTATTTAGGTTTTTGTATGACCCCAACGACAGGTCATCAAATGGCGCCGTTGCCGGGGAGCTAGTGCGCTTAGTATTACATTGCTTGTTTGTTTGTATTCTTATTTAGTGTTTTGAAAAAAAAAATTTTAAAAAATATAGAAAATCTAAAAAAAAAAACTAAAAAAAAAATTAGAAAAAAAAATAGAAAATCTAAAAAAAATAATTATATAAAAAAGTGTTATTTAATTTTATTAGATTTCACTTTGGGTGTTCTAGTTGTACAGGTTTTTCCTTTACAGGTGTAGAACACTATGGATTGGGTTGATGAAGACAACGAACCATGCTATAGTTGTGGAAGTTTCGCTCACTGGACTGGAGATTGTAAAGATTGTCCAAAGCCCCTACCGCCAGTAGATCCTTATTGTTTTTGTTGCGGACAAATACATAGGGATGAAGACTGCACAGTATTTTGGAGTGATCCAGAATATTGGGATGAAATGTGGAAATCTGGGTACCGGGCAACTCCATGTCGAGAAGATTATCGTAGTTACTCTAACTATGAACCTGAAGAGGCACCTTTCTCAGACGAATGTGCAGAGATGACATATCAAACCGAGGAGGAAAATAACCTTGCTCGAGCAGAAACGATATTATCCAAGATAGAGGAATTTTTATCCACACCCAACCTCTCAATTCAACAACGAATTGAGTACTTAACTTTGAAATGCGAGGTGTTATCGGCAAGGATAGATATAACAGAGTCTGTGTCTCCCTTACCTGATGATATCAGAAACTATTCTCAAGTTAAGGACGAGGTTGTGGAGACTAATACCACACCAAATCCTTCACTTGTTGAAGAGTTACAGGTAGAAAAGGTTGTTGCTATTGATGCAGGTGTCACAAGTCTTTCTCAAGATTCTCACAGCTGTCATCCCGCACTGATTACCTTCATAAACAAGGTTCGGGATGAAGATCCAAAGATAAATATTAGGAATGTGAGATTACAAGACATCGGGCAAAGGCGAGTGAGATGGTTCTTCCACAGCAACAAAAAGCGCCCAATTGACATGCCAATCTTTAAATATCTGTTTATTTGGCATGTAAACTACCGAGCATACATTGGAAACTCGGTAGGCAAGTGCGCGCTTAGACCACCTTGATAGTCAGGTATGATTTTTGTACATTTTGTATATTTATTTATTTATTTATTTATTTATTTATTTATTTATTTTGTTTTATTTTATTTTTCTTTTATTTTTAGTTTTTTTAGTCTCTTTTGATTTCTGGGAATGCTTGGAGTTTAACTCTGCAATCAGATAACCTCGCCTGTACTCAATCTCCATTCAGGCGGGATAGATCTGTACACCATCGGTGTATCAGGCATCCCAGAATTTTATGTTTTTATTTTTCTTTTTCTTTTGAGTCTTAGTTACAGGTTTGTCTATCGGCCGCGAATGAAATGCTATACGGTTCGATTTGGAAGAATTCCAGAGGCTCATACGCGCACTGCCTATATCCAGGGGAGTCTGTTCCTTTTACTGTTGTATTTTATTTTTATTTCTGTGTTATTTTATTCCCTATCTTACATTGAGGACAATGTGTCGTTCAAGTGTGGGGGTGGGGAACTTCGTTTTTATTTAGTCTTGAGTCTAAAAAATAAAAAATTAAAAATAAAAGATTAAAAAATTGAAAATGTCTTGAAAATTGTTCTTAAAAAACATTCTAATCAGACGTAAAGCAGGTTTTTTTAGTACGTACCAGTTGTTTCTTGATTGTTTTGGCAGTAGATCCTTAGTCATGGTCTAATTTGTGGAAAAGTAATATGAACCGTTTTCAGCAGGGTTTTTTTTTTTAAGAAAAAAAAAGGTTTAGAATTGCCTGACTAGGTTTAACAAGCTATTGATAATAAATGCATGCACACATCGGTAACCCATTTCCCCACTTTTGTGAGATCTTGAGCCTACTAGATGATAGATTGATTCATATATATATATATATATATATATATATATATTCGTTTGTTGAGAGTAGGCCAAATGTGTGACAACCGGCAAATTTCGTACAACGATTAACGTGATTCTAATCATGTTTTAGAAATAATTAACATGGTTTAAGGTTAATTATGGTTAGTTGAGCTAATATGAGTCCTACGATGTCCTTTTGAAAGTTCGTTGAAGTCTTGATGCCTTTAAAGAAAGACTTCGCGTGTTTAACGTAACGAACTGACATCAGCGAAAATTTGTCAAACTGGAATAACATAAGCTTATTCTATGAAAATACGACACGTATTTACTATCGATGCGAACGGATGTGAAATCGGCGTGGTAAACGGCCAAAAACGCAGCGTTTCGGAGAACGCGGAGAGGAACTGACGTGGGATTCGAACGTCAAAACGCGTGGCTTTAACCGTTACCGAACTTCCGGAATAATTATTTATTATAAATAATGTTATCGGTTGAATTTTGAAAGTTATCGGATCATTTAAATGAAGGATAACACAACCGAACCGATTAACGCGATTTTAACGCGTGTGCCGTCTTCACGCATCGGGTGACGAAAATAATTATTGAATTGCTCGGTCTGGTGTTATTTATGACTACGAACAAAAACCGGGTCCAGAAGCGATAACGGGCTAAAACGGAGCAGTTGGTACGCGACGTTGGGCCTGAAGCCCAATCCAAAAACCCACCTATATAAGCCATAACCCTCCCAATCTTCCTCATTTCCCACATTTCTTTCTCTCTCTAAAAACCAAACTCTCTCCACTCTCTCTCTCTCTCTAGGAATTCCGGCGACCGGAGGCGGCCGGCCGGCAGCATTCCGGCGGCGTCCGGCGAGTTTCCGGCGACCCTCCGGCGACTTTTTCCGGCGCGTGACACCCCCACCCCCACTAATTTCGACGCCCCGAACGCGATGGTGAAGGCCGTTTTCCCTAAAACGGAGCGGTTTGAACGTTGGTACCATTCCGGCGACTTTTCCGGTAAGCTCGTTTTCGAGTTTTCTTTGTACAAACGTTTAGATCGGGTCCTTGGGGGACTCCTCACAAGTTTTCACGAAATTTCGTTCTCCGGCCATATTCCGGCGAGCTATTTCCGGTTGGTTGCGAGTTCAGGAGGGGCCGGAGTGAGTTTTGGTTGGGTTCCGGTGGCGCGCGGGTGGTCAGAACGGGGTTTTCTTTTGGTGGCGTGGGATGGCGGTGGTGGTCTGGCCACGGTGGTGGTGGTCCGGCCACGGCAGTGGCGGTCCGGCCACGGCACCGGTGGTCCGGCCACGGTGGTGGCGTCCGGCGGTTCGGGTCCGGTCAGTTTTGGGTTCGGGACTCGGGGCTCGGGTCAAGATTATGCTTCCGGGTCAGATTCAGATCTGGATCGGTTTGCGTGCCGTCTTCAAGTTCTAGTCGTGGGTCAAGTATGGTGCTCTCGGGTAGATCCGGTCAGATTCGGGTTGGTCAACCCGGTCAACTCAGTAAACTTCGGTCAAGCGTTACGGTATAATTAACTAGCAATTATTTCGTTATATTATTATTTACACATATATTTCTGAAATATATAAATATGAACGACTAACTCGCTAACGAACCGATAAAAATATTAACGAAAAGCATTATGAGCTAATATTTGTGTATTAGTCGTGACTTGCGTTGTTGTTGGACTAAATTGATGGACTATACGTATATATATATTTATATAAACAGGATGATTTATATAATAGTCACAACGTATAAAGTCTCGCGGATTAGAATGCGGATAAATATAATGTCGTCTTTGTTAGGAGTTGATTTTGGGAATTTGTAGACAACTTGTGTTGTCTGGTTTATACCAAAAACAGAGGAAACTCTGCCGAAATTTTTATAAATCCGAAGCGCGACAAGTGTGACTTTATTGTTCGTTCTTATAAATAACTTTCCAAGCGCTTGACAAATGTAGTCATGTACAATCACGACGTTTTGACAAATATTATTTGTAACAATAATAGTCCATTCCGAGAAATATTTCAAACAAATATATAGTCTTTTGCTACCAAGCGTCAAGGATTGACGAGTTTTTAAAGGTTACTTGGTAACTAAAATATGTTTGTTGTTCGGATTAAAAGATGTATAAACGTTCGGATTTATTTGGAAAACCTTTTTATAAAAAGCAAAGTCTTGAGATTTGTAAGATACTCGGATTCGGGAAAAGAAATAACAAATGTTATTAAAAAGGATTTTAATAACTATATTATATTTCAGCAAGGTATATTTTCCGAAAATAACTATACAAGACGATTACATTTATCCGATTCACGAGACAAGCTATGGCTCGGGATGAGTTATACGATTCGTGATATTAGTCCGACATAGTTTGCACACGAATAGTAACAAGTGCGCGACTTGGGTACTATTTCGTATGTGAACACAGGAGCTATGATAAGTCACGATCGGTTCGTCGAGTTAAAACACTTAAAGACTCGGGTTACTACACACGAGTCAGGATAGTTGAATAAACTATCTTTTAACCGGAAATTAAGCTAGGTTTATATATGATAGACTTTAAGGTGTCCTTTATTGGTAATTAGGGCACGAGGAAGTCGGTCAAAGCTTTGGGCTTTATTTGCTAGCTAAGCATGGAAATTAAGGTGAGTTTCACGGCCCCATTTTACTGTTTTAACTGGGGGAAAAGATATGTTTGTCAAAAATTATCACATATAGAAATGTTTTCAAAGGTTAAAATGTGGTAAGTGGCATGATGAGTACTTGAGTTTTTGGTCGCCACTCGGGGTTGGGTCCTCGCTACTGTAACCATTAATTCAGGTAAAATGAAACCAAAGGAATATTTGGATAGTACTATTGGTGCCTGACGAGGCCCACCTCTGGTTGATAGCGTCAACCCGGTAAAGACAAGAGGTGCACGTATTCTGAACTTAAGTCGTTGGTTTCCGAGAAACGACTTGGAGCGGGGCATATTTATTAGTCTTGGTTTGGTTATGGGACTCAGGGGATTGCTTATCATCATAGTTTGTGGGAGCTAGCTACTCCGTACAAAGGCCACAAAATGTGCTGGATTTGCACAGGATATAAAAATGTGCTGGATTTGCACAGGATATAAAAATGTGCTGGATTTGCACAGGATGTAAAAATGTGCTGGATTTGCACAGGATGTGAAAATGTCGTATTTACGAAACTAAAACCTGTGAACTCACCAATATTTTATATATTGACGTCGTTTTAAACATATCTTTCAGGTAACTAAGTGCTGAACAGGTATGCGGCTAGTACGGTGGAATTTGGGATGTCGGACACGGGTTGGGGGTTTCATCTGTTGTTACCTTCGGGTTGGGACATAAACGGAAACACCCCACTTTAAAACTTAATGTTTGTGGTTTTAAGTAATGTTTGAAACCAGGTACTCCCTCCCGACATCTTAATATAATGATCTTTTCTAATTAAATATAGTTTGTGTTAATCTTGACTTTGATATGCTTTCGAGCGTCGCGCCACGTGTTTCCGCCATTGGCGTGGTGTGACAAAATGTTTCTCTGTTGCAGAACTTGTGTGATTTGATACATGCTGAGGTTGTAGACTATATATGCACGTAGATGATAAAGGCGATTTAGGATTCCCTTTTTGTTTGACACCTTTTATTTGTTTTGTGTTAACCGGTTTACCAAAAAATATTACCATTAGTAGCCAACTTTGAGCCTTATACCTTTTCGTTTGCTAAACCACATAATCATCTAAATAAACCAGTACCTTTACCAAGTGTTGATGACATCCAAAATGTTGAGTGATTGTATTTATGTTTGAAAATATATATATATATATATGTGTGTGAAGGGGTAGGGTACCGCTTTCAGGCGCACCCTACCCGCCATACAAAAAAGCCTCCACTAGAAGTTCTAACACCCGCGGGAAGAATCACTTCCAGGAGCACCACAGCGCCAAAGGCGCAGGGTCACCAGTTGGCAACACCCAAAGACACTCCCCTTGGACACCAACTTGCTTCCTCCCGTCAGATGTCAGCTGACAAGTGGTCAGCTGTCTGACATCTGACGCCCCTGCACACCATCCACAGCACGCCACGTGTGTGGTGGACGAAGAACCTCCCAAACTGCCAACCACGAGGTGACACGTGGTCCAATCAGAAGAAGCCCTCGCCAACTTGGATCACTTTATCTAACCAAGGGTTAGGATCCAACTAAGGGGGCCGACCGATTAACCGGCCCGGTCCCCAGGCCCGGCCCATTAAGAGATGAATGGGCTCCAGAATCCCTGGCCCATGCATCTCCTATAAAAGGAGGACTCAACCTCCTTTCTCTCGATGTTGAATACTAGCCAATAAGAACGAACACACTTGTACTTCCACTTGTATCGTTATTCACACTATATATTAATAAAGATCACCTTTCACAGTGGACGTAGATCTTACTAGATCGAACCACTTACATCTTTGTCTATTGTATATGATTGCTTGTCATTCGTGTATACAACCATAGACCAACCATCGTTGTGAGCCAAGGATTATACCCTGCTGCGAACACGAGTCGTTACCTCAAATACTACCCTACACCTAACCCCTTTTATACTCGTTGTTTCTTCATTGGCGCCATCCGTACCGGCTGAAAGACTCACAAAACTTTCAAAACCACATCCTTTACTCACAAAATGACTGATCTAACCCCTGTCGGATCCAAGGGAGCGACCCCCTCTACGGTCGTTCAGACCGCCAGAGCGGCAACGCTCCAAACTCCAGATAAGGACACGCAGCCAGCAACCATAAGGGAGGAAACACCGCCCCGCGCGGTTTCGGCCTCAGAATCCTCCGAATCAGACGCACCCAACACACCCATGGACCCCGACGAGTGGCTCTTTAGAAAACAACTCAAAAACACCAAGATCTACCAGAATATGCTGGCAAAAATCCAAAACAGTAAATCTAAAAGCAAGGCTTCCCCCTCCGCCAAACACAGCCGGAAGGGGAAGGAAAAACAAACCACGCGTCCAAGGTCTCAGGGTGTAGGTCGCAGCAAAAACGCGCGCGACCAGGACCTAGTAGACTCCGCGTCGGAATCCGACGGCTACCAACCCACCAGCGATTCAGACGCAACAGCCTCAAGGGCCAAAAGGCGGAAGCTCGCAAAAACAAACTCGGCGACATCACACCACAAGGAAGATGACGACCTAAACAAACCGTACAGGCCTAAGTCGTTCGCCTTAAGTTCAAAATTCTGTCAAAGAATAGCCACCGCACCCATAGAAAAACAAGCAAAACTCCCTAGCAGCATCGGCAGATACGATGGCCTGCGAGACCCCACGGACCATCTGCATGATTTCGAGTGCGCCGGAACCACAGTCCTCTGGCCTGTACAGGTTTGGTGTCACCTGTTTGCACAAACCCTTACCGGCGCAGCCAGAGTTTGGTTCGACAACCTCCCCATTGGGGGCATCTTAGATTTTGATGACCTCATCCAAAAATTCAAAGATCACTTCTCCCATCTCAGACGGCATAAACGAGATAAGGCCCACATCCTCCTCTGCCAGCGCACAGACAACGAGTCGATAGACGACTACATCGTGCGCTACAACAAGGAGGCGCTGCAAATAGGTTGTGGGGAAGAACTAACCCGCGCAGGCTTCATCCACGGAGTACGCAGTGAGGATTTGATGAAAACCCTATCCGGGAAAACAGGTGTCCCTGATTCCTGGGAAGACGTCATCAAGGCTTCAAAAATATACGCATCCTCGGAGCGCTCCATCAAACAACAGCGCGGATATAACCAAACCAGCAACTCCAACAGAAACAAGGGCAAGCAATCCGTGTGGTCCCGCATTTCAGGACCAACAGACGAAGGCAAATACTCGCCCTCCACAGATGCCCGCCAGACAATCACAAACAGACAATCAAGGGACCACAAAGCCCAATCCAAGAAAACCACCGACTGGACGCCGTTAACCAAAACTCCCTCACAGGTCCTCAAGACAGAGCAAGTCACTTTCAAGGAGCCTAAAGTGTTGGGCAAACGAAAGAACGTGGACCGCACCAAATACTATGAGTACCATAACGACTACGGTCACTTGACGGACAACTGCTACAGCCTAAAACTAGAAATCGAGGCGGCACTGAAGACAGGCCAACTTGGCCACCTCGTCAAAAACGTTAACAGGGGCGGGCGCAACAACCAAGACGACAAGCATGAAGAGCCCGGAAAGAAAACAATCCGGAACCTACAAACAAGTTACATCAGGCACACTCCGCATCATCATTGCAACATGACCTCCGACGCGGGAAAACGCCAAAATAAAGGCAAGCGCCCAAGAGAGATCGAGGACTCCTGGAAAGAGGTGGACGTCCTCCTCCCCAAAGTACGAGGTGGACCTTCCGCCACCGCACCGTTAATCGTCACCGGCGTCGTAGGACATTACCGAACACAATAAATGTTCCTAGACGGCGGAAGCAGCACTGACATCATATATGATCAGTGTTTTCAACAACTGGACGAGGATGACAAAGCCCGCCTCGTTCCAGTCAACGCACCAATATCAGGCTTTATTGACGAAGTCATCATGCCGCGCGGCATCATCACCTTCCCGGTTACCCTAACAGATGGTACCCACGAACGCACAGAAATCTGTGACTTCATGGTCCTACCAGTCACTTCTCGCCACGATGTCCTACTAGGGCGGGAAGGCTTGGCAAAGTTCAACGCCAACGCCTCCACCCCACACCAAATGGTAGGTTTCCCAACCCGAACCGGCGTAGCAATAATCCGCGGCAACAAACAGTGCCACGCGATCGACGTAGCAAAGCCACAATAAACACAAACCCGATCGGAACCGGAAAACTGGGTTCTTTGTAACACCCCAACCGATGGCGGAAACATCGGGATGTCACGTATTGATGATTGTTCAGTAGCTCATGGTGAATAATAAATTCCATTAATTTATTTAAATAAATTACATACAATTGTTCTACAAGAATTCGTACATCAAATTGAATAAAACTATGCACATATCTTCAAGCAATTCTTCAAGCAAGTAGAACCTGAAACATGTTAAGTTGAAAATATTTTGGGTCAACAAAAGTTGGTGAGAATTACATAGGTTTTTGATGATTGAATAAAAATGTTGTGCAATTCATGTGTCATGTCAATCTAGCCCATATGTGAGAACATACTAGAAATAAATCGAGTGCATAATCAACCCTGATGACTGTTATAAAATGATACATACCATACGCTCATGGTCCAATATGTTATACGATAACAAACACCCACGCTACCTTTGTAGGAGGCACGTTTCCGGGTGGGATTGTCAGTCCAATAGATCTATCAATGTATACCGCCGGCTGATCAATGTTAATGATTATGCTAGAATGGTGCTTACTCTAATCATGCTCAAGACATAATGCAACATAGAAAACACATAGACACATTGATGATTGAATTGCAATGATGATGTTATAAACATGTTTCACCCCAAAAATGGTGATAAATAGAAAAGGGGCTATGTAAAACTCACCTTGGTAAAATGTTATATATGTTGAGAAATGTGTTGACCAAATGTATCAAGTATCACCCTAAAATGAGGTAATAAATATGTCTAAGTCTATTAAGTCTACAAATGTATAAGTTCTAGGGCTTCGAATTGGGGATAAATGCTCGTTTGAAAAATATTAAAAATATTCGCCAATTGAGAGAAATTTAGTAAATAAATAACTAAAAATCTTTTTATAAATGTTAAATTTAGGATGGTCACAAGAATGTGTTTAAAGTATAAAAATAATTTTTATGAAATTATTTTCTTTAAAATAGATTATTTAATCTATTTATAACAAATTGTCAAAATCTAACTTTAATATTTAAAAATATTAAAATTAAATAATTTTTAGTTTAAAATTCATATTTCTGTTCTAAATGATCAGAAATAATTTGTATAAAATTTTGGTGCAAAAATAACAAAAATAGAATTTATTATGATTTAATTATGATTAAAACTAACAAAAATTGATTAAAAATGTTAAATAAATGATTTTTCTGAAATAAAAATCATTTTTGAAAAGCTTAATGTTATAAAAACTTAAGATAATTTTTGTGGAAATTTATAAGATCGTTTTGATATTTTTATAGATTTTTATAAATAAAATAGAATAAACTTGATTTAATTATTATAAATATTAAATAAATAAATTTTAGAAAACTAAAAATTGGATAATAAAGTTTATTATTTGAATAACATAAAATAAATTTTGTAAAATTTATAAACAATGTTTAGTATTAAAAATCTATTTTTTTTAAAAAAGAATATATGAAGTATAAATATAAAAACCCCAAAAAGTTTGCTTCTGCCAGGGCTCGAACTCGAGACCCTGGCCGGTTCATGTCTTAAAGCTCCATAGTGTAACCAACTGATCTATGTGATCAGTTGGTGATGTTTTCTGTTTTGAAATAATTATAAAGGTTCACGAAAGAAAAGCTTTCTTCCCCAAATTAATACTTGCAAGCCCTGGATTAACAATTGGGCAATCCACACAACTTTAACCCAATTAATCATAGGGTTTCTGTTGTGTGGGTGCCGATCAATGAAACCCATATCAAAAATAACACTTACCATGACGAATTGAACACGATTGGTAGGTCAAAGAAAAAGTCAAAACGTGCTCAATAAACCAACACAGAAGGATTTTAAGTAAGAATTAGAGGTTGAGAGATGATGTTCGGCGAGATTAGAAGGTTCAGCAACCTTCAATTTATAGGGAAAGGACTTGGTGTTCGAAATGGTAATTGTTGACCCTGAATTCAATATTGACGCGTTTAATAATTATAATTGGTATGATTTTATGAGAAATAAGCGTGTAATTGAAGTTGATTGAGGCCGAAAATCAAGTTGTTGAGTCAATCCATGATAATTACGCGTTAATCGTGCAAATAGATTGGTCAACGATGGGTATAAAGCTGCTGCTGCTTGTTCGCTGTTAGAAGGAAGAAAGGGGAAAAAGGAAAGGGTTTTAGCTGTGTACTTATTTAATACGAGTGGAAGAATAAACAAGAAATGCGTGTGGATCGGGTGGTAAGTGTGCATGTGTGTGTACGAGGTTGTCCGGGTTCGAAACCCGGCATAAACAAAATATTTTTTTTTTAAAACAGAAACGCTGAGGGGGGTTTGGGCTTGGTTTGGGCTGGGTCTATGTTGTGGGCCAGTATTGGGTTGCTGATGGATTTCAGATGGGCTTCAAGGTAAGTATAAAGAGTGTGGTTGAGGTTATGTTTAATGGGCTAGGTTGGTTTAGTAGGCGGTAAATATAATAACTAATTTTTTTATTATTATCATTATTATTAATATTATTATATATGTATATATATATATGTATATATATAAGTTGTGTGGTCGGTAAGTAAAACTTAGGCACCTTATGAACGATAAAATAATATTCGTATTAAATTTTGAAAATTTTTGCGATGTTACATTCTTAACCCTAAATTCCCGGACCAAACGGTCATCATCGGCCATGAAATCTCCGACACCATACGGGCGCACCTCAAACAACTACTAGTAAAGAACATAGACATATTCGCCTGGCAACCATCTGACATGATTGGCGTTCCAAGAAACATCGCGGAACACAAACTCAACACGTACAGATCAGTGGAGCCAGTTGCCCAAAAGATGCGCAAAATGGGACCGGAGAAAACAAAGGCGATGAACGAACAAGTCAATGAGCTACTAAACGCTGGCATTATCCGCCCAATACGCTACCAAACATGGGTCGCCAACCCGGTCATGGTAGGAAAAGCGACAGGCGGATGGCGCATGTGCGTCGATTACAAAGATCTAAACAAAGCTTGTCCGAAGGATTGCTACCCTCTCCCAGAAATTGACTTAAAGGTAGACTCCCTAGCACCATTCCGCTTCAAATGTTTCCTCGACGCCTACAAAGGCTACCATCAGATCCAAATGGCAAAGGAAGATGAAGACAAAACGGCATTCCGCACAGACACGGGCATTTTCTGCTACACCAAAATGCCCTTCGGTCTGAAAAACGCGGGAGCCACATACCAACGTCTCATGGACAGCGCTTTCATCCACGAGATCGGGGTGCGCTTGGAAGTATACGTTGATGACCTCGTCATCAAAAGCAAAGACGAAGACAACATGCTGGAAGACATCCAGAAAACATTCAGCCAACTGCGTAAGGTGCGCATGAAGCTCAACCCCAGCAAATGTTCCTTCGGCATGGAAGAGGGAAGATTCCTAGGCGTTGTAGTCACGCGTGACGGTTTCCGCGCAAATCCAGACAAAGTCCTAGCAATTGAAAGAATGCCTTCACCAACAAGCATTAAGGAGGTACAAACGCTAATGGGTCGCCTAGTCGCTCTCAACCGCTTCCTTTCAAATTACGCTTCAAAGTCTTTTCCATTTGTAGACACTCTAAAGAATTGTCTTAAGAGAAGTAATTTCCGCTGGACCCCTGAGGCGGAAAAAGCTTTTAAAGAAATGAAAGAATGTCTTATGAATTTACCTACTCTCACAGCACCATTACCCAAAGAGCCGCTAACCCTATACCTCTCTGTAACAGAAAGGGCAATCGGCGCCGTACTTTTGGTAGACCGCAAAACTGTACAAACACCCATCTACTACATCAGTAGAACCTTGTTAGACGCGGAAACTAGGTACTCCACAATGGAAAAATTAGTACTAGCACTCATCCACGCTTCGCGCAGATTGCGCCGGTATTTCCACGGCCACCCAATAAACGTCCTAACAGACTACAGAATCAGTGACGTCCTGCGCAAGCCAGAAACCTCGGGACGTCTAGCAAAATGGGCAATCGAACTAGGTGAACATACTATCAACTACAAGCCCAGACCCGCAGTTAAAGGACAGGTCCTCGCCGACTTCGCCACCGAAATACCAACAGACAAAATCGCGGAGTGCCTCGCAGAGCAGGATCCCGCACAACCAACGCCGGAAAATGAAAGGTGGAACCTTTACACCGACGGTGCGTCAAACTCAGACGGCGCAGGTGCGGGTTTGCGGCTGATCAGCCCAAATAACAAAGAATACACATACGCCATTAGATTAGACTTTGCCGCAACAAACAATGAGGCAGAATATGAAGCGCTCCTAGCAGGCCTACGCATCGCACATCAAATGGGAGCCTCACATATCGAGGCGCATGTCGATTCACTACTAGTGGCGGGCCACATCAATGGCACATACGATGCAAGGGACGCCACAATGGCCCTATATCTACAACAGGCCAAACTACTCATACGCAAATTCGTCTCCTGCACAGTCATTCACATCAACCGCAGCGAGAACAAACCCGCCGACGCCCTAAGCAAGATGGCTTCCACAGTCTTTGAGCACATGGCCAAAAACGTCCGTGTCGAACTACAAGAAGCCCCATCAGTTCCTACAAGGCAAGTCAACGTCATCCAAACAGGAAACACCTCTTGGATGGCACCACTAAAGGCTTACTTCACATCCGGAACGTTACCCGATAACAAAGCGGAGGCACAAAAGCTCCAGCACAAAGCCTTGCACTATCAGTTAACGGACGGAATCCTCTATCGACGATCATACCTCGGTCCGCTACTGCGATGCGTCGACAAAGAAGACGCCTCTTTCCTCATCAGAGACATCCACGAAGGCACATGCGGACTACATGCAGGACCCAGAATGGTGGTGGCCAAGCTAATGAACGCAGGCTATTATTGGCCAGGCATGCACCCAGACGCAGTAGCAGAACTGCGCAAGTGCGACTCCTGCCAGCGCCACGCGCCAAACACCCTGCGCCCTAAAAACGACCTAATTCCCGTCACAGCGGCATGGCCGTTCCAGAAATGGGCAATAGACCTTGTTGGCCCATTCCCCACAGCACCAGGAAACGTAAAGTTCTTAATAGTGGCAATCGACTATTTCACAAAATGGATCGAAGCAAAGCCACTAGCAAAAATCGACGGCGCACACACCAAAAAGTTCATATGGGAGTTCATCATCTGCAGGTTCGGTTTGCCATATCAAATTGTAAGCGACAATGGAACCCAATTCACCGACCAACACTTGCAACAATGGTTGGCGCAAATGGGCGTCCAGCAGATATTCACCTCAGTCGCCCACCCCCAAGGGAATGGCCAAGTCGAAAGGGCAAATCGAAGCATCATCGAAGGCATCAAAAAGCGGCTGGGGACCAAACGAACAGGATGGGTGGACGAGCTTCCACACGTCCTATGGGCAAATCGCATACTCACCAAAACCAGCAATGGCGAAACTCCCTTCAGCCTGACCTATGGCTCTGAGGCTGTCATTCCCGCCGAAATCGGATGCCCCTCCGCAAGAGTACTCATGGCGGAAAAAGGGCAGAATGACAACGAGCTACGACTAAACCTCGACTTGCTTGAAGAACGAAGAGAGCTCGCCGCCATCAAAGAAGCCAAATACAAAAGTCAACTGGAGCGCTACTACAATCAAAAAGTTAAGTTACATAACTTTAACATTGGAGATTACGTTCTCAGAAACAATAGCGCTTCAAACGCGGAAAAGCAAGGTAAACTTGCCCCAACATGGGAAGGCCCCTACAAAATACAAGAAATTTTGGGCAAAGGCGCCTACGTGTTAGAGAAGCTCGATGGAACGCCTGTCCCGCGCTCTTGGAACGCGGCACAATTACGCTTCTGTTACATATAATTCTTGTAAAACACTTAGGCTACACATGCCTAAGCCACTTTTATTTTTTGGGAATCCTAAGAAAATTCTATCGCCTCTTAAAGTGTGCAATATCGGAACTTGGTTCTTGAAGGCATAAATATCATGTATCATTATCGCCAGACTCATTAATCAATCCAAAAACACAAGGTAACAAACAAAAAGTTTCATTCATATAAACTATCAAAAAGAGGCGATCAAGCTGCCTCAAGCTTTACAAAGACAAAGAAACATAACACATACAGAGGAATCCTATTCCTCGCCAGACTCCCCAAAATCAACCAACTGTTCTTCAACATCCTCCGGGCGCGTCCCAGACGGACCTTCACCACCACCCGCTGGCTGCTTTCCTTTCTGCTGCGCCTCCGCACCCAAACGGTCGGATTCTTCAATATAGTAACGGAGGGCGCCAGCTGGATCAGCATACTGATTACAGTCCGCAACCGTCTTCAGTATGGGGAACTCGACCTGCTCAAACTTCAGAAGCTCAGCTTCATACTCCTTCTCCCTGGGTTTACCGTCATGCGCACCCTCAGAAATGCACCCTCCATTCAGCGCATGGTAAAACCCAGTGTCGAATCCCTCGGCCTCTCCAGCAGCGCGCGCAGCAGCAGCGATAGCAGCAACCTGATCACCGAGATTGGGCTCGTTCCAGAACCGCTTGAAAATCTGCATAAAAACAAGGATTAGAAAGAAAATACACTAAGAACAGTAGGAAGGAGAGAAAAGTACTTACACCGGCGATACCCTCGGTCATCACCCAGCGAATGGACTCCTGAGCCTTCTCCTGCGCAACAGTGGCCTCATCCAAGAGAGCCTTGGCATTTTCAGCCTCTGTTTGCGACACGGTCAAGGACTCCTCCAACGAGGCCCGCTCCTCCATCAACGCCGCCCTCTCCTTCACCCACGCTTCCTTCTCACCCGCCAACTCAGAAAGCTGAGAAGAGGCACCAACAAGCTCATCATCTTTGTTGCGAAGATCAGACCTTAGACCCGCCACCACGGAGTCCTTATCAGCCAAAACCTTGGCATGGGCCTCCGCGGTGTCCCGAAACTTCGCGTTCTCATTCTTCAGGGTCTGGATCTGATCTTTCAGCTTCATAGTCTCCTGGTTGGTCACCTGGCATGCATCGACCCACCGCTGATGAGCCAACGCATGCTCCTTCTCCAGCTCCTTCACTCGGTCCTCAGCTTTATAGGCCCTATCACGGTACCTATCTACCTCCGACTTCATTTTCTCCTCCCTCTGCGACTGGCTAGCCCGCCGAGCATTGAACTCCGCGATATCCCGGGCATATTCTTGATCACGCCGCTTTAAAGATTCAATAGCGGCGACTTGGAGCGCTTGCCCGACACAGATATCGGTGATCAACTGCGACCGGGGGAGGCTATCTTGATACTCCCTTTCCTTGGGAGGAACAACTTCAGAAACGAACTCCTCGGCCGTTAGAGGGTTGGCAAAACGGGAGTTCTCCCGGATACTCCAGTGCGGACGCCAAATCACGTCGCCCGCGAAGTAACCCGGGTCACTCCGGTCCACACTGGACCTCCCCCCAACAGGTCCACCCCCAACCCCCCCAGGGGAACCACCAGAAAACGCTTGAACACTAGCGAGCTTGGCGACCTCCTCCTCCGCCCTAGCCTTGGCGGCCGCCTCCTTAGCCCTCGCTTCGGTTTCAGCTTTTTCCTTCTCCATGCGCAGCTTTTCAGCTGCCAATCTTTCTTCCTCAGCTTTTTTAGCTGCTTCCTCCAGACGCAGCCTCTCAGCCGCTACCCTCTCCTCCTCCTTGGCGGCAGCTTCCTTGGCCCGTTGCTCGGCCTCCGCTGCCTCTTTCTCCGCGTGACCCTTCGCTTCTTCCTCCTCCCGCCTTTCCCTAGCAACCTCCGTCTCACTTGGCTCGGAGACAGAACCAGAAGCTCGCGGAGAAACAACTGCAAGAAAAACAAAACACTTAGAAAATATCAAGAAAACGGCAAAAAAGCAACAAAGAGGCGGAACACCACTACTGGTAACCTTCTTCAACGTCTTCTGGATCAGAGGACGACGCTCCGGCGGAGGGCTAATCTCCATAGAGAACGGTGCGGAACCAGACTTGGAGGATGCAGCCTTGCCTCCAGAAACTTTACCCAACTTCCGCTTCTTTTTCAGCGGACTGACCGCTGAATCATCTTCAGGGGCGGAAGAGGACGATTCTGCACGCCGCTCGCGTTGACCAAAGAGAGGCCCTTCACCACCTGCACTCAAAGGCGCAGACTTAGCTTGAGACAAGACCTTATGCTTATGAAAGCGTGGCACGCTCTTCTTACGACCACGCGGAGGCGCTGGATCCACCATCTCTACAGAAGATCCAGTGGATTCCTCATCAGAGGAAACGACAAAACAAGGGTTTACCCCCGCATGACGCACAGAAGATATAGGGTCAGGGTTTATAGGATGCTCACGTGAAAACAGGAGGACGGTTGGCTTGAACTCCAGATAGGGAAAATAAAATCGGCCCACCATCTCGTCAATCACGGACATCCTACCACCCGCAGGATCTCTCCACTCAAGTGGGGCCTTGTCCCTCAGCAGGAACGCCTCAAACTTCGACATTCCTGAGCCCAAAAACACAACTTTATTTACACAAAATAAAAAGAAAAAAGGGAGGTCAGGAAAATAAAATGAAAGAAGACGTACCAGGGACGGTAACCACAGGCTCTTTTCCCTCAACGATCTGAACCCTACTCATTCCCAGCAAAGCCAACATGGCTTCAGAACACATACCCGTGTCAAACGGGGAAGCACGGGCCACAAGCTCTTTGAACCACTCCTGGTCCCTGAAACCCTCCATCACAGGATGGTCACCCACCCGTTGACGCTCGGCAACAACTTTCCACGGCATGTCCACCGGAATCACACCCCTCTTGACATAGAAAAATTTCTCTTTCCAGTCATGAAGGGACTTCGGAGCAGTAGTCCCACAGGGAGGGACTTGAGGACGAGGCACAAAGTTGAACCAAGAACCCTCCATGTTCAACACATAAAAGACATTGAACCGTTCGAACGACGGTTCAATATCCAAGGCACGGCAACAAGCTTCGAAGTGCACCAAACGAAGCATCCCAAATCCACTGACCTGGGTAACATGAACGCCATATTGCACCAAGGTGTCCACCTGGAACTTGGTGGCAGGTAGCCGGAACCCACAGAGGGCAAGATGAGCCCCATACAGACTCATCTTCCCGGTGGGAGGAGCCAAGGCAGTGCCCTTGTTTGACGGCAACTCCACCTCCCACGAAGGATCGAACTCCATGGCCTTGACAAATTTCGAAAAACTTTTCTCACCCCATTTACAGGTGGTGTTGTGAATCAGCTTCTTCGACTTCTCGGTGGCCTTAGCAGGGTTACCACCAACGTCGGAACCCTCAGACATAGTGCACAATATATGCAAAAACAAAGGAAAATTTTTCTAAAAAGTCACCGGAAAACTTGAAGATCAACCGGAGAAGATGAGAGAAAAATAGAAGGAAATTGTGAGACAAAAGAAGGATAAGGAATTCAAAAAACCTCATCGGGTATTTATACCCATCGCATTTAATGCGATAGACACAGCTGGCAGATGACCCTTCATCTTGCCAGGGAAGGACACATCTGGACGCAACACGTGGCATAAAAGCTGGATGAGCAGTTACTCATCAGCACGTGAGGACACGCGTCTGCCCAAAAGGACGACTTCTCACCTGCCCAACGTCAGCATTCAGACTGACAGGCTGCACCACTCGCGCGCGTGAACGGCCACTCGCCTGACACACGATTGATAACTCCCCACCCACGTGCTGACGTGACTGACAACTGTGCAGACATCCTTTCTGCACTCTGACACGTCTACCAAACCGCCTCACCTTCCCAAGCACGTTTCCTAAATACAAGGAGACCCTTCAAAATTCAAAAATTAATTATAAAGGTAACGTACTTAGTACACCAATTAATACCAAGCCATTATGACTGCCACGTCATCTTCTGGCGCTGGCCCAGTGCCACGTCATCACTTGGCGCTGGGTTGACGTAAAATCCAAAGGACGTTCTCCGCCGGATTTTACCCTTTCACACCCTAAGTGCCACGTCATCACTTGGCGCTGGGTTGACGTAAAATCCAAAGGACGTTCTCCGCAGGATTTTACCCTTTCACACCCTGAGTGCCACTTCATCACTTGGCGCTGGGTTGACGTAAAATCCAAAGGACGTTCTCCGCCGGATTTTACCCTTTCACACCCTAAGTGCCACGTCATCACTTGGCGATGGGTTGACGTAAAATCCAAAGGACGTTCTCCGCCGGATTTTACCCTTTCACACCCTAAGTGCCACGTCATCACTTGGCGATGGGTTGACGTAAAATCCAAAGGACGTTCTCCGCCGGATTTTACCCTTTCACACCCTAAGTGCCACGTCATCACTTGGCGATGGGTTGACGTAAAATCCAAAGGACGTTCTCCGCCGGATTTTACCCTTTCACACCCTAAGTGCCACGTCATCACTTGGCGATGGGTTGACGTAAAATCGACATTGTCCGTCGGATTTTACTTTTTAAACATCCTAAAAGGCAACTGCTTTATAAAAGAGCCATGTACAAAGATAATGGGACGCCAATATCTTTTCACATGACACAAGAGTTGCAACGCGCACTCTTTCGCTCAAAATAAAGTAGTTCCCCCATCACAACAAAAAGGAATACAAAGGACAAATTTTAGTCCAGCGCCCCACCAGCCCTCTAAGCAAGAACAGGAGACACCCTGGACTTGGGGGACTTGAAGGGGTAGGGTACCGCTTTCAGGCGCACCCTACCCGCCATACAAAAAAGCCTCCACTAGAAGTTCTAACACCCGCGGGAAGAATCACTTCCAGGAGCACCACAGCGCCAAAGGCGCAGGGTCACCAGTTGGCAACACCCAAAGACACTCCCCTTGGACACCAACTTGCTTCCTCCCGTCAGATGTCAGCTGACAAGTGGTCAGCTGTCTGACATCTGACGCCCCTGCACACCATCCACAGCACGCCACGTGTGTGGTGGACGAAGAACCTCCCAAACTGCCAACCACGAGGTGACACGTGGTCCAATCAGAAGAAGCCCTCGCCAACTTGGATCACTTTATCTAACCAAGGGTTAGGATCCAACTAAGGGGGCCGACCGATTAACCGGCCCGGTCCCCAGGCCCGGCCCATTAAGAGATGAATGGGCTCCAGAATCCCTGGCCCATGCATCTCCTATAAAAGGAGGACTCAACCTCCTTTCTCTCGATGTTGAATACTAGCCAATAAGAACGAACACACTTGTACTTCCACTTGTATCGTTATTCACACTATATATTAATAAAGATCACCTTTCACAGTGGACGTAGATCTTACTAGATCGAACCACTTACATCTTTGTCTATTGTATATGATTGCTTGTCATTCGTGTATACAACCATAGACCAACCATCGTTGTGAGCCAAGGATTATACCCTGCTGCGAACACGAGTCGTTACCTCAAATACTACCCTACACCTAACCCCTTTTATACTCGTTGTTTCTTCAGTGTGTGTGTGTGTGTGAAAAAAAATTGAAAAAAAATGAGAAAAAAAAAGAAAAAAAGAGAGAAAAGAAAAAAATATATATATGAAAAAAAAGGTGAAAAAAGAAAAAAAAATATAAAAGCATGTGTTATAGGTCGAGTATGACAGAAGTTGTGATTATTAGCAGTATCGTGAATAAGGATTGTCATTCAAGTTGTTTCACCATTTTATTTTAGCCACTTTCAGCCTAAACGTTCACTACCTTTACCCTAAGCCCAAAACCCGTAAGTCCTTTAGATATGTGCATTGTTTACAGTTGAGGTGTGATTGTTATACAAGCCTATGATAACAGAGTTACATACTTGGTTTTTGAGTGATTAATACTAGCGCATTACATGCTAGTCCAGATATTAAACCGAGTGGAGTGAAAAATTGTGAGGGGTGTGTTGCATGAAAATAAAAACCGGAAGCATGTTAGATTTAGTCGGGTAAATTCTGTTTTAATTGAAAATCAATTTGACTTGCTGAATTAACACATCTAATGCTGATCTGTAAATGGGGTATGACTTTGGACCTTAGCTAAGGTATGATGGGGCGACTGGGGTGCTAGTCTGTGATAATGTTTTGAGCAGAATGTATATAATTTTTTTCGAGACGAAAAAAGATAAGTGAGGGGGTGTGATGCGCGGTTGCACGCATCATGTTTATTTGCCATTTTTTGTATACTGTTGAGTCGATTAGATAGTATTTTTATTAGTTTTATGTCTGTACTCTAATATTTTAGTATTGTATATATTTTATTACTTTATGGTTATTTTTACTATTAATTTATGTATTTTATATTTTTGGTAGGTGATCGCATGGAGCGGGGCTAAAACAGTACAAATTATATTCGAGACCCGAACACCCGAGTCGAGAGCACGGGGTCATAATACCATTTATAATATTAAATAATAATAATAATAATAATAACAATAATAATAATAATAATAATAATAATAATAATCTATGCCATAAATGGCCTTAGGCCATCTCGACAAAAGGAAACAAAGGGGATGTCGGTGGAATTATTCTTGGGAGGAGTTATTCTTGGATGGCAAGAATTGAAGGCAATTTAAGGACGACACAAAAAGAGATCGAAGATTATTATTCTGGGGGGAGGTTCGCAGAGAAAGGAGAACAGCATCGCACGAGGCAGAAAGAGACAAGGGGAGAGGGAGATGGTGGTGTCTACCCCTAGCTATGCGAGGTTAAGTCACCCGTGATCTTTTCCGGGTGAATGGTTAGTTACTTTCGCGAGGGTTTTGCTATGTTATTATATATTGGGTTGAATGTTTTGTGAATTAAAATTCTAAACTTTCAAGTGTGGTTTTTATTAATATTGATGTTGAACGTTTATTGAATGGTATGCTTGTTTTGGATTTCATCAACCAACGCGGTTTCTTATCGAGGGTCATTGAATACTTGCAAGTTGTGTCTTTCAATATTACGAGTCATTAAGATATTGTTAGGTGATAATCAACCGAGTCAGCAGTCGCGGTCTAGTTATCGGCTGTCAGCAAAGTCATTAATCAACCTTCTTTATCAATCATATTAAACCACAAATCATGTCTATGTGATTCCAATTGACTTGTTTGCAAATCCGAGTGAATTTGGCTAACCAGGATCCTGGAGAGATCACCCTTTCTCATATTTGTTTCTAAATTAAGTTTTGTTTTCATTAGTCTAGCTACTCACATAAATCCAAAGTTTAGTCTTAAATTAATTTAGTTATTTTTAGTTTTAAATAATTAAACGAAACGTGTAATATTAACCACATGCTCCTCGTGGATTCGATACCCTACTTACTCTAGCTATCTAGTTTATTTAGGTTTTTGCATGACCCCAACGACAGGTCATCAGCTGCCTACAAAAACGTGTTTCAGTGAAGTAAATCAGTAAAGTGATGTGGCAAAGCAGGATTGGTTAAAATCAGTGAAAGAAATAAAAAAACACTAGGAACACCCCTGATGCCCTAAGAGACTCTAAATGATTAAGTGTTGAATGATTCAGCTACGCACCAAGTCTGAATGGTTCAACTCTTAACCATTCCATGCAGAGTCTTTTTTTTGTTGTTGAAACAAACAGTCCGAATGCTGAACCATTCAGAGCCGAATGGTTCAGACTTCAGAGCCGAATAGTTTAGAATCTCATTAAAAAAACTACCAAACAGGCCATGAGCATAACATAATCAAAGGTCAAGATCAAAAAATCAAAAATCAACTCGCCACACACAAATAGAACATGTTATCAACAAGTCTATTTTAACAGTACTTTTTATACTTTATGTATTTCGTTTGTTGTTTTATTGTTATTCTCTGGTTCTTCTTGAATTTCTATTTATGTTTCATTTTCGCTTTAGGTTTTCTATGATTTTTATATGATTACTTTAATATAATGAGTTCTAGTATGATATTGGGTGACAATGTGACAATCATTAAAGGTGAATGTATGTGATGTGTGTGTTTACAACTGAATGAGTCGACATTGAGTGAGTGTTTTTGTTAAGAAGTTTATAGCTATGAGAAGTTTATGAGAAAAATAATGAAGTGACGAGCATACAATGAGTTATCTTATGAAATTTGTTAACTTAGCCCGACTCTAAATAGAAAAACACCACTCGCTGAGTCACTATCATCTACCAGCTACCGGCCGCTGATGAAAACTTGTTTGTGTTTTAATACATTTTTCTATAGTCTGCTAGAACCGAATATGATACTTTTTAAACATCAATTTTAACTAAAATACACATTTATCTCTAAAATTTGCTCACTTTATAAAAAGGGAATATTTTATAGAATAGTAATCAAGTTTTACTAGTGTTCTAATTAGATCACTCATAAAAATATTTGTGCTAATTAAGTCATTAAAGTTTATTTTATGATCTAATCTTATATAATTTACCTGAATAGCAGGTACTCAGTGACCTGATTAAAACATCAAAGTAAAGTTGACTTATATAATTGGAAAAAAATGTTTTGTAAAAATTGTGAATATTTAAAAAAAATGCAAAATTTTTAAAAGTGTTTATATTTTTATTTTTTTATTTTTTTATATTTTTTTAATTATAGAAATTGCGAAAAAAAAATGTTTAATAAAAATTGATGACCTTCTAAATGGGTAAAATATCCATGATTAGAACATTAAAATAACTTTAGTCACCTAATTTGAACAATTTTTTTATGAGTGACTTGATTGGAACACTGCTAAAACTAGGTTACTATTTAGCAAAGTTACCCCTTATAAAAACCCTCAACATTCGACTCTTGGTATATATAAATAAAAATACATTTTCCTCTCACAACCACTCAAAAATTTATGATACACGGGATGAGTAATGAACCAAATATGGGAGTTTACTTTCCACGTAATTTTGGGCATGTTGTATGAGAACGAGGGTTGCAATGTATGATTGAAAATAAACAAAAGCTCAGATTTTTCCTATAACATGAACCCACTAGATCTGTTATTCATCTGTTTTGTCAAGCTTACTTTTAGCCAATCACCTAGCCTAGTGAAAAAGCATATGGCCCGTTGGCCTAGTAGCACCAGGTAGTTGTCGTCAATAAACTAGTGCGTGTTCAAGCCTCTCATAAAGTAGACATTAGATAAACTTTAGAACAATGGGGCCGGTAGCTCGTTAACAAAGGAAAACCTTTAGAAACACTGAAGAAGAATTTATAGGGTCTGAGTAAGGAAGTTTGATAAGTTTTTTATTCTTTTTGTGGTGCATACTAGCATTCCACATGTTCTATGTAGTTAAAACTTTTGGATGTCAAATCATTTGCCACAAAATCTATATGTTGGGCTTCTGTTTGCTAATTTGACACTAAGATTCCTAATGAATGCTATCAAATAGAACTTTATGGCCAGCACTAGAAGTAGAGAGTGAAGACATAATTATTAGATTTTGTAACATCTAACCATTTCACATGTGAAAATGAAATATACATTAAACTACATTTCTCTTTGATCATGTTCTTGCATTATGTTTGCTATTTCTAGTAGGGGTGGCAAAATGGGTAGGTTGGGTTGGGTTGGGTAATGGGTTAGGATGGGTTTGGGTTAAGATGAGTTTGGGTCAAGATGGGTAAATTAAAAAAATAGGTTATGATGGGTTAGGTCAGGATGGGTGTGGGTCTAGATAGTATGGATTAGAATAGGTTCACAATAAAATAGATTAAAATTAAAAAAAAAAAAAGTTAAAAATTTTAAAAATAAAAATAAAAAAAGTAAGAAAAATAAAAACAGGAAAAAAAACAAATTTAAAATAAAAAAACAAAAATAAACGTAAAAATAAAATTTTAAGGGATCCGAAATATTTCATTTCAAATCAAACCGGTTCGACCCTATCGGGCTAGTTAACAACCCAGACCATTACGACGCGGCCGGGCCCGGTAGCGACCCGGACTGTTTCGACCTGACCGGTCCCGTTAGCGACCAGGACCGTTTCGACCCGGCTGGGCCCGTTAGCGACCGGAACCGTTTCGACTCAACCGGGCCCGGTAACGACCCAGATCGTTTCAACCTGACCCGTCCCGTAGCGACCCTGACCATTTTGACCCGACCGGGCACGGTAACGCCCCAGACCGTTTCAACCTAACCCGTCCCGTAGCGACCCAGACTGTTTCGATCCGGCCGGGCCCGGTAGCGACCTGGATCGTTTCGACCCGAACGGGCCCGGTAACGACCCAGACCGTTTCAACCTGACCCGTCCCGTAGCGACCCGGACTATTTCGACCCGGACGGGCCCGCTAGCGACCCAGACCGTTTCAACCTGACCCGTCCCGTATCGACCCGGAACGTTTCGACCCGGCCGGGGCCGGTAGCGACCCGGACTGTTTCGACCCGACCGGGCCCGGTAACGACCCAGACCGTTTCAACCTGACCCGACCCGTAGCGACCCGGACTATTTCGACCCGGTCGGGCCCGCTAGGGACCCGAACCGTTACGACCCAACCGGGCCCGGTAACGATCCAGACCGTTTCAACCTGACCCGTCTCGTAGCGACCCGCACCGTTTCGGCCCGCCCGGGCCCGGTAGCGACCCAAACTGTTTCGACCCGACCGGGCCTGATAACGACCTAGACCGTTTCAACCTGACCCGTCTCGTAGCGACCCGGACCGTTTCGACCCGGCCGGGACCGGTAGCGACCCGAACCGTTTAGACACGACCGGGCCCGGTAACGACCCAGACTGTTTCAACCTGACCCGTCCCGTAGCGACCCAGAATGTTTCGACCCGGCCGGGCCCGGTAGCGACCTGGACTGTTTCGACCCGACCGGGCCCAGTAACGACCTAGACCATTTCAACCTGACCCGTCCCATAGCAACCCGGACTGTTTCGACCCGACCGGGCCCGATAACGACCCAGACCGTTTCAACCTGACCCGCCCCGTAGCGAGCTGGACCGTTTCGACCCGGCTGGGCCCGGTAGCGACTCGGACCGTTTTGACCCGACCCGGCCCGGTAACGGCCCAGACCGTTTCAACCTGACCCGTCCTGTAGTGACCCGTACTGTTTCGACCCGACCGTGACCGTTAGCGACCTGGACCGTTTCGGCCTGACCGATCCCGTTAGTAACACGGACCGTTTCGACCCGACCGGGCCCGTCAACGACCAGACCATTTTGATCCGAACGGGCCGGTCAACAACCCAGACCGTTTGCACTCGATCAAACCCGCTAACGACTCGAACCGTTTCGATGAGATCGGTCTCGTTAACGACCCGTGTTGTTTCGACATTGTCGTCCGGTAACGACCCGAACGGTTTCAAACCGACTAGGGTGATCAACAAATGCAAAAGATATAATTTTTTGTTTTTTTTTGAAATTGATTTCTATAAGGCATCAATGCTTTTGGTGCTTGGTGAATTTTAATTCAGATTTGTATATGGTTATCTAAAAATACCCATCCTGACCCATTTGTTTTTTTTACATACCCATCCTGACCCACTTACTTATTTCCTACAATTAAAATTACCCATCCTAACCCCCTTGAAAATTATACTAAACCCATGTTAACCCACAAATTCAAATTTTAAACCCAAAATAACCAAACTCAACTAGATGGGTTGAAATTGCCAGGTCTAATTTCTAGTAAAGAAGACGCGTTCGTTTAAATTTTAATACACCATTTCAATATATAGTTTCGTAGCAGAAAATGTATATTTACGCGATACCACTGATTGCTGAAAATTTATGGGCAAAAGAATTATCATTGTAAGAGCATTCACAACCCATCCCCCATTCCTCCCCACATTGTTAAAATTTAAGAAAATCCTACAAAAACTCACTCCATCCCAACCCCTTTCCCCATACCCCATTTCTAAAGGGTGGTGATATTTAAACCCCCCAGCTTCTATTTTCACCCCCTAGAAGCGCCTCGCTTAGGCCTAAGCGAGGCGCTTCTGGGGGGTGTTTTATTTTGGTAGTTTTTTGGTGTTTTGAGTTGTTTTTTTTTTAATTTAATAATTATAAAAAGTTATAAAAAAATTAAATGTCAGTTGTTATCCGAGAGATAGCGGTCAACGATGAAGACAACCTGAAAACAACCGGATACCATGGATCAGAGAGATTCAAGCTAATTAAACTCATATCTCAAGCCGGTGCAAGTTATGTTGTAACGAAATCATTCTCACATGAATATCCTGCGTAAAGGACTAAAGCCACAATTCTTGCCATTAATACCAACTGAATTTTACTTGCTTGCATGAAAAGTTCATTGTACGATGTCTTTTTCAGAGGACCTCGACTCTTGAGATGTTGCAGGTGTTTGAAAAGTTTGAACTGAAATTGAACTTTTCATGCAAGCAAGTAAAATTCAGTTGTTTTACTAATTTCATAGTCTTGATACTTTTAAACAATCGGATCGGCGCTAAACAATAGAAAGTAATTACAAATATTGCAAGAGGGTCACTATTCATATATAAAGAACATTAATCGGTTTCATCTTTGTTTTATTGAGTTCAACTTTCCATGATCTACCTTTATCATCTCAGAGAGATATCTGTCAAACGATGGAAGGGAACCCGAAACAATAAAAAGTAATTACAAAGAAGATGATCAAAGATGCTACAACATAACTTGCACCGGCTTGAGATATGAGTTTAGTTAGCTTGAATCTCTCTGATCCATGGTATCCGGTTGTTTTCAGGTTGTCTTCATCGTTGACCGCTATCTCTCGGATAACAACTGAAAAGTTGTCTCATTAATTCCAATTCCAATTCCAATTCCAATTCCACCGGTGCAATCAGAATCTGAAGAGAAGCTATCATCTCAGAGAGATAGCTTAAATCTCTCTGATCCATGATATGAGAGCATAAGAGAAGAGATAATAACATATGAGCTTCAACATAACTTGCACCGGATGATTGCCAATGAGATTGATAACTGGACAGGTTAGCCAGGTGTTTGTCAAAAAGGTAGAGCACACCACTAGAGCAAAAAGTTGTGTGTATGAATAGTGACCCTCTGGAAAACCTGCCATTATTTAGCGTAAAAAGTTCATTGTACATATACCTCCTTATTTAAAAACAAATCACATCATTGTAGAGGTTACTAGGTTACTCATCCACAATGTTCTTACCTATGAGTTTAATTAGCTTGAATCTCTCTGATCCATGGTATCCACTTTCAGAATCTGAAGAGAAGCTATCATCTCAGAGAGATATCTGTCAAGTAATTACAAGAAGATGATCAAAGATGCTTCAACATAACTTGCACCGGCTTGAGATATGAGTTTAGTTAGCTTGAATCTCTCTGATCCATGGTATCCACTTTCAGGCTGTCTTCATCGTTGACCGCTATCTCTCGGATAACAACTGAAAAGTTGTTTCATTAATCTATAAATAAATCCTTACAAAATATTTTTAACTTAAATCTTTGAGCATACCACACTTAGAGGGTCACTATTCATACATAAAGAGTATAATCGTGATGTGATGGATTTTTATATTTGCAACTTAGTTCCTTTTTACCTGGTTGCAAAGGAACTTCAGGTCAGCCAGACCTTTGTCAAAAGCAAGTGTGAAGATCAAGATCAAGAAGAACAGTACGGTCAACGATGAAGGTGTGTTGTATGTATAAAATTGTGAATAATTGTAGTGTGTTCGGTGCAGTCGACGAACATCATTCAAAATTTCAACTTCCCGTTCAGGTGCTTAAGTCCACCTTGAAGACTGGATACCATGGATCAAAGAGATTCAAGCTAATCAAACTCATAGGAATCTTGAACGAAATTATACAGTTATTTGGAATGTTCCTGATCATTACAGTGAGATTGATAACTTCTCTATGGAAGCAACAAATTCAAAACAGAGGTAGGTTTGCCAGAGGGTCACTATTTATACATAAAGAGTATAATCAAACAAGGGTTGTTATCGGAGAGATATCGGTCAACGATGAAGGCAACCTGATAAAGGCTGAACACGAGTATAATCAAACAGCGATGTCAAGGGTTTTAAGACAAGGAAGATGAATTCAGTTGTTATCGGAGAGATATCGGTCAACGATGAAGGTGTGTTGTATGTATAAAATTGTGAATAATTGTGAGAGTCGATATGAGAGCAATAATCCATCGAGAACTAGAGAAACAGAGAATAAGAGAAGAGATAATAACATATGAGCTACAACGACGTCGTATTTTGGAAGCTGAAGTTCGGAGAGAACTAAATATTCGGTTGTTGTTTTTCTTCTCTATACAGAGTGACGATAGGCGTTTTCGATTTCCAAATGAATCAACGACTTAAACTTGAGTCACAAAGGAGACATGGTGTTTGACTTTTTTGTGTTTGACCCATCCGGATGTGAAAGACAATATCCATATTTACCTGATTATAAGAGAGGTCGAAGATATTGCTCAATAAACATTATTATTATTATTATTATTATTATTTTATTATATTTGTAATTTAGTTCCTTTGTTTTATTATTATAATAATTTATTATTATCAAGAATCGGAAATTAGTAAAACGATTTATGAAAGTATCAAGAATCGGAAATTAGTAAAACGATTTAATAAATCATTGCTCAGACGTTAGGGTTTGATAAACACAAAACTTATTATTTATAAAGCAACAAAAACACAAATCGTACCGTGAAATAAAGAGAGGCCCATTAGGAGTGCCATGGAGGAAGATCGTCGGTTTGCTGTAGTCGATGATGGCGCAGAGGTTAGCGGTAACTTTAAATTTTGAATGATCGTCGGTTTGCTCTCAATATACCAACCAACAGTCGATCCGACTGTTCATTTCTCTCTATAACAAAGTAAAATTCAGTTGTTATCGGAGAGATATCGGTCAACGATGAAGGCAACCTGAAACGACATGAACATTTATAACCTTTCTGTACCTGTGGCCAAAAGAACCTGATAAAGGCTGTACACGAGTTATTTGGACTGTTGCTAAAATAGTTAAACAAAAGCTGAAATTATACAGTTATTTGGAATATTCTTGATCATTACAGTGAGATTGACTGTTATCGGAGAGATATCGGTCAACGAACATCATTCAAAATTTCAACTTCCCGTTCAGGTGCTTAAGTCCACCTTGAAGACTGGATACCATGGATCAAAGAGATTCAAGCTAATCAAACTCATAGGAATCTTGAACGAAATTATACAGTTATTTGGACTTAAGCACCTGAATGGGAATGAAGGATGAAAGCATGACGTGAAACATGGCGTAGTCACATTCAGTCTTCAAGGTGGACTTAAGCACCTGAACGGGAAGTTGAAATTTTGAAATTTTAATATAATTATTATAAAAAATGTTCTTTTGACAAACGTCTGGCTAACCTGTCCAGTTATCAATCTCACTGTCCAACAACTGAATTTTACTTGCTTGCATGAAAAGTAATGATCTGAATTTTACTTGCTTGCATGAAAAGTAATGATCAGGAACATTCCAAATAACCGTCCAATTTCAGCTTTTGTTTAACTCATGATATATCCACCAAATCATTTCTTCAAGTTCATTTCACCAAAAAAGGCATAACTGTAATGATCAGAAACATTCCAAATAACTGTTCAATTTCAGCTTTTCAGTTGTTATCCGAGAGATAGCGGTCAACGATGAAGACAACCTGAAAACAACCGGATACCATGGATCAGAGAGATTCAAGCTAATTAAACTCATATCTCAAGCCGGTGCAAGAGGGTCACTATTCGTATATAAAGAACATTAATTTATTCTGTTTCATCTTTGTTATTTTGATAATTATCGTATTTGCAACTTAGTTCCTTTGATTCATCATTGTTGTACAAAGCTGGATGTTCGTACGGGAAAACCAAAACGAGCAATAAACGAAGCGAAACGGGGAGATATAATTTTCTTGGCTTGGAAACAACTTAAAAGAACCAAAAATGAATTAAAATTATTTTTTGGTGATTAACAGATAATTTTAAAGAATTAAAAGAATTTTTTTTTTTTTTTTAAAAAGTCCAAACGCCTCGCTTAGGCCTAAGCTAGGCACAAACAGCCTAGCTTTGGCCAAAGCGAGGCAAGCAAACGCCTCGCTTTGACCAAAGCGAGGCGTTTGGTCTTTTTAAAAAAAAAATAAAATTTCTTTTAATTCTTTAAAATTATCTGTTAATCACCAAAAAATAATTTTAATTCATTTTTGGTTCTTTTAAGTTGTTTCCAAGCCAAGAAAATTATATCTCCCCGTTTCGCTTCGTTTATTGCTCGTTTTGGTTTTCCCGTACGAACATCCAGCTTTGTACAACTTTGATGAATCATTGTACGTGGTCCTCCGAGTAAACCTAACTCGCAACAATTGTTTTTAATTCATTTTTAAGTGTTTTTAATTACTTTTCGAGAAATGATAATTTTCAGATATTACAGATCAAGGTGTTACCAAGCATGTCAAGAAATGATAATTTTCAAATATTGTAGATCAAGGTGTTACCAAGCATGTCAAGAAATAATAATTTTCAAATATTGCAGATCAAGGAAAGAATGAAAATACGTGATGCACATACCGTGAGTGTAGTCCATTGATGTATTAATATATTATTAATCGCAAGTTTCAATACTAGATAATGCACGTAACTCCCTAGGAGTCTTGAAGACGAAATGAATTTTACAAGATACTTGAAACAAGGTATGGATACCATGGATAAGAGAGATTCAAGCTAATTAAACTCATATCTCAAGCCGGTTGATATAGAGTATATCAGAGAAAGATTTAGTTGAAAGTGGATATAACTGGACAGTGATATTGATAACTTCTCTATGGAAGTTGCTACAATAGTTAAACAAAAGCTGAAATTGAACAGTTATTTGGAATATTCTTGATCATTACAGTGAGATATGAGTTTAATTAGCTTAAATCTCTCTGATCCATGATATGAGAGCAATAATCCATCGAGAACTTGAGAAAGAGAGAATAAGAGAAGAGATAATAACATATGAGCTACAACATAACTTGCACCGGCTTGAGATATGGGTTTAATTAGCTTGAATCTCTCTGATCCATGGTATCCACTTTCAGATTGTCTGCATCATTGACCGCTATCTCTCGGATAACAGCTGAACAGTTGTCTCATTAATTCCAATTCCAATTCTACCGGTGCAATCAAGGATGCTACAGGTATTTGGACTGTTAATCACCAAAAAATATGAGTTTAATTAGCTTGAATCTCTCTGATCCATGGTATCCACTTTCAGGTTGTCTTCATCGTTGTACATATACCTCCTTATCTAAAAGAAACCACATCATTGTACATATACCTCCTTAGCTGAAATTGGACGGTTATTTGGAATGTTCCTGATCATTACTTTTCATGCAAGCAAGTCAAGTCAAAAAAAACATTTTTTTATATTGCTCTCATATCATCTCTCTCTATAACACTGAATGCGGTATGCGCGTTAAATTTCATTAAATGCGGCAACACAGGCAAGTCCTCGTCTGATAACAACTGAAAAGTTGTTTTACTAATTTCATAGTCTTGATACTTTTAACACTTATGCGTAGATCAAGGAGATTGATGAAGATATCATCAAGATGAGCAGGAATTGTTAACCTTCCCATTGATTTCAAGTATGTTGCCTTGATCGTTGACAGCTATCTCTCCGATAACAACTGACTTTTACTTTGTACGAAAATCGAGATCATCTCATTCCATGTTGCCTTTTCATGCAAGCAAGTCAAGTCAAAAAAACATTTTTTTATATTGCTCTCATATCATGGATCAGAGAGATTTAAGCTAATTAAACTCATATCTCAAGCCGGTGCAAGTTATGTTGTAGCAGTCAAGATTCCTATGCAAGCAAGTCAAAATTCACCGAACACACTACAATTATTCACTATTTTATACATACAACACAACCTCCGGAGTTTGACCGTACTGTTCTTCTTGATCTTGATCTTCACACTTACTTTTCATGCAAGGCATTATTATAAAAACATTTTTTATAATAATTATATTAAAAAAAACAAAAAACTAACTAAAAAGACCAAAAAAAAAAAAATTGATCCTAAGCGCCTCGCTTAGGCCTAAGCGAGACGCTTAGGTCTAAAAATCAGCTTTTTCTGCCCCTCGTACTGACCTCCTCGAATTCAGCTTCCAAGCGCCTCGCTTAGGCCTAAGCGAGACGCTTGGGGGGGGGGGGGGGGGTGAAAATAGAAGGAGGGGGGTGGGAATAGACCGAGTCATTTCTAAAATTTACCAAAAACCTATGTTGAGCCCTCATATATGGGGTCTTCCATACTTCCCCCATATCATTTAATAATAATAAAATAATACAAATGGAAGGTGAAGTGGTTTAATGTTGGTTGTAAAGAAATAAAATAATAATAAAAAAAGCTTATAGGGGATATAAATGGGGAATAGGATGTGAGAGAATTTGCAAAAGTGATAGACAAATTTTGAAAACTATGATTTTTTCTTAAATTATATGGTTGGGGATGGAGGACGGGCTGTGAATGCTCTAAATATGAAGTTTATATTTATACTTTTCTTAGTAGTTTCTTTATTTCGTTTCAGTTTCAGTATTTTCTTTATTCGGTTGTCACCTTTTAATAGTTTAATGAATAAGCTAGTTATAGCCAACAGTTTGGCACATTTATTAGAAACCATGCAATGATGTTTGACAATATGTTTATCAACTTGGACTATGGTCTAGTTGGGTTCAATGCTAACTTGAATGTTCATTAGATTCAACATTGCATAATCATTTCTGGTGAATATTGGCAACATAGTCTTCTGAAGTATGTTAACCATGATATTCACTTTTGCGTTCAGTTTCGTGTAGGAAGAATATGTCATATTAGCGAATTGATGAACACAAAGTTGTATCAATGTATCATCTGGTGGATCATTAGACAAAGGCTTGATTTTTTGTTGGTTGTTCCAAACACCTTTCTACTTGTTATAACCCCACAGCATTCCCCAACTGGCCTCGGAAAGTGACTTTCCATGATTTCTGTAAAATCATTACACCGTTACTAATATTAAATGCGATTCTTTCCCACACAAGAGGGTTGTGTAAAAGCCCAAACGACCCGTCTTCAACTCCCAACGGCTCCCACCCCCATCAAAATCACAAGAATACGAAAGAACACAAGGAGTACACACTGTGACGGAGCCCAGGAGGGGCTAGCTAGTAGACGCGGTTTCCCTTTCCGTGGTGTGTTTATAGTTATTACTGATGGATAAATTGATGTTAACAAATACATAGTAAGGCCCAAGTTGGTTGGGGTCCCTCCCCTTCTTTATTTAAAAATCACATTATTGTTTAAATTACATGGTTTATATAATTATGTTCAAGTGTTTATTGTTTATTACGCGCTATGGTTTGCTTACAACAATTGTATATGTTTATTGTTGGTTTATGCTAGGCATGCTTTTGCTCGATTGAATGCGTTCATAGATCTCAATAGTCAATCCAATTAGAATGATCATAAGTAGTGAATTTCAAACACTCAGTTATCATCCAAAATATATAAAATATCGGAAGTCTTAATAACTTAATGAATAAGTTAGTTGTAGCTGACAGTTTGGCACATTTATTAGAAAACATGTGTGATGTGATATATGATAATATATTTATCAACTTGGACCATGATATGGTGAGTTCAGAATAAGTGCTAACTTGAATTTGCATTAGCTTCAATGTTGTGTATGTAATCTTTTATGATGATTATGAACATATATAATCTTAGTATGTTGACCATGAATTTCAACTGTGGTACCACATTACCATTTTTAAACTGTATTCTAATACAAAATTAAAAATATTAATAGAGTTGTTCTTTATCTGAACCACTTAAATTTCAAGTATATATTAACATGAGCCTGGTGTCATAGATCTTACAGAATTAAAATGAACACTGCCAAGATTTAGCAAGATCTTACTGAAAGTTCCGATTTTGAATAATGCATTGTTATATCTTGATCTTGGTTTTAAGCGAGCGCCTAAGGCGCAAGGCTTGCAAGGGGCTGAAGAAATTATGAATGGTTACTTTATAAAAAAGTTTGATATGTAAGAGAATGAGCTTCTGGTTGGACATAAAATTGATTTGGTTGGACCTAGAGCAACGGCTCGCGTACGTGAAGCTCTTGCCTCTCGCCTGCGCCTCAATTTTCTTGATTTACTTTCTACTTTTTATTGTTAGCATTGCTGTAAAATTGACTCTAAAGTGTCACTTTCCATTCAGATTTATGTAGGAAGAGGTCATCTTCGTGCATCAATGAACCGAGAGTTGTGTCATCTGCAGGATCACTAAGCTGCTGACTGGTAATTTGTGTGCGTCTCCAGTTATTTATTTATTTATTTTTTATAGTTTCAGATCACTATTATGATCACTAGACAACTTGCACTAGACGGCCAAAGTCTTGATTTTTGTTGGTTGTTCCAAACACCTTTCTACCTGTTACAACCCCACGGCTTTTCCCAACTGGCCTATGAAAGCGTCATATAAGGGATTTGTTAATCATCGTTGTTGTTATCATCAAATGGGAATCTTTGTCACATTAGTATATTTGTTCTTAATGATTAGATACTTAAAATGTTAGCAGTGAGGCAACAACAAGTGATGGGAACTTAAAGACATTAAAAGCCGGCCAGTTGGGTAGGTACCGTAGGGTCAACATGGTAAAAGTTCAAACTACTGCCTGAAGATGCCCACCCGCGGGTTGGGATTCACTGGTCAACACATCTCATTCCTCTCGTATGTATATCGAATTAAACAATGGAGTCAAACTTTTACAAACAGATAAATTTGAAAACAAAATGAAAAAACATGAACTTGTGTTTTTTTAGATATCAAAAAAATGTTACATTGCTTATGTTCCCAAATTTGTTCTCCTATTCTTTTTCTTTCACCTCAATTTCGCTATTTCTTCGTCCAGTTGTCGCTTTTTAAACATTTAATGAATAAGCTACTTGTACACTTGTGGCTGACAGTTTGTCACATTTATTAGTAAGCATGTGCAATTGATATTTGACAATATATTCATCAACTTGGACCATGGTATGGTATGGTAAGGTTGTGTTCAAAACCAGTCCTGACTTGAATTTCCATAGATTCAACATTTTTATACTCTTTTGTGGTGACTGTGAACATATATAGTCTTCTGAACTATGTTGACCATGAACTTCAACTGTGGTACCACCTACAAATTGTATTATAATACAAAATTAGGAATATTACTAGAACTGTTTTTCCTATATTTAAATTCTTTACCTGGACCACTTAAATTTCAAGTATATAAACATAAGCCTAGTATTTATAGATCTTACAGAAAGAACATGAACACTCCCAAGATTTAGCATGATCTTACTAAAAGTTCCGGTTCTGAAGTTCAATTTGATGTCGGCGTTGTTAATAATGTCTTGATTTTGGTTATAAAAAAGCGCCTCATGGGCGCAAGGCACGTGAGCCGGTCTGGAAAATGCCTCGGGCCTTGAGGCAGCATCTCATGCGCATCTGGGTCAAAATTGGGGTGAGAAACTATGCATGATATACTTGATAAAATGATGATATGTAAACCAGATGAGAGAGATGCAACTTATGGTTGTACCTAAAGCTTGTTAGGTTTTACAAAGCAATACCTTGTTTACTTGAAGCTCTCGCTTCTTGCTTGCGCCTCGGCTTATAGGACCTAAATGCGTTGGAGCGCCTCACCTTTTGTATAAGTAAGTTCTTGATTTACTTTGTATTTTTCTTGTTAGTATTGCTGTAATTTATCAATGTTCAAAAGTCAAAATGGTATTTAACCAGTTGATTATGATGTTTGACTTTCAGTACAGTTTCATATAGGTAGAGGTCACATTAACACATCAATGAAGACAGAGTTGTATCATTTGGTGGATCACTGAATCGCGCTATTTTTATTTTAATAAATCACTTTTCGAAGCACGAGACAACTTGCACTAGAAGGCCAAAGGCTTGATTTTTTGTTGATTGTTCTAAACACCTTTCTACTTCTTACAACCCACAGCTTTTATCCCAATGGTCCTTTGAATATGACTTTGCAGGAGTCTCTATCATCATTACTGTTACTATTAAATGGGATTCTTCCCCACACAAGTAGGTTTTGTAAAAGCCTAACCGACGCCAACCCCAACGACCCCCACCCCCTCCAAAATCTCAAGAACAAGGAAAACCGGAAACATAATATGTAAAACTTTTTTTGTAGGCCAATGTTGTGTGTCAACATAACAAAAAACATACTATTTGACTTCTTGTTGAAAAAAAAAATTAGTGGTTATATTAGTAGCTTCATGCAGATGTAACACTTTGACTCGTTTACTTATAAACTGATCAAATTGGGTGTTTAGTACTTTTAGTATTGGCTTGTTGCGCAAGCAATAGTTTGACTCGTTTACTTATAAATTTGTCTACAACGCGCCTGTCATTGTTGATTCAAGCACCCGAAACATGAAGTTCCCTTCCTTTTGCACCCATGGGCCTGGCATGTTGCAAAATGGAAACTATATATATATGTACATGGGCTTTAATAATGTAAATTTGCCTTTGAGGCAAGGCTGTCAACAGTCCATGAATCACTTCAAATGTATGTATGTATATGGGCTTTATACTTTACATGAGGATTGGATTGGATTGGAGTGGAGTGGAGTGGAGTGAAGGCTTGAAATACTTTTGGGCTGGAGTGAAGTGCAATGGTGTTGATAAAATACACAGTGAGGCCCAAGTTGATTCTACGGGGCTTTAATAATGTAAACTAGAGTCTTTATTACCTGCGTATTGTCGCGGGATGCGCGCACCGGTAGTTAAAATAGGTACTGATAACTGTAAAAAAAAAGATCAACGTGAAACGAAAAATCTGTTACCTTAACGAATATGTACCAGTACCGAAAATACTATAAGGAAAACAAAACAGGTTTGTAAGAAAAAAAAAGTTTGGTGCATGTTAGCAGTAAAGCCTCGACGCACGTTAGCAAATAAAGCATCATTGCACCTTAGACCATGTGTAGTGGGGGGCTTTATATATAAAGCCCCCCTTTCTGATTGGTCCACGTGGCAGCTGAGTCAGCATGGAAAGATAAAATGAAAAAGGGGTGTAGTGGTGGGCATTGTTTTGAAAACCGGACCGGACCGGCCGGACCGGGCTCCGGGGCCTGGACCGGTCCGGTTCGGGTAGTCGGACCGTTTTTGCAGCGAACCGGGGTTGAACCGGTGAACCGGCCGGTCGGACCGGAAAACCGGCCGGTCGGACCGGAAACCGGACCGGTCGGACCGGATTTTTTAATTTTTTTTTATTTTTTTTATTTTTTTTGGGCCGGTTCGTCGAACCGGTCAAACCGGTCGGACCGGTCGAACCGGTGAACCGGCCGGGGGTCCGGTTCGACGTCCGGTCCGGTTCTGAAAACCTTGGTGGTGGGGCTTTATTTATAAAGCCCCTATTAATATTTTATTATATCTCTTTAATTAAAAAAATAATAAAATAATTAAAGAGAGAGAGAGAGTGCTGATGTGGCACCCATTGATTGGTCTCTCCTTTTCTCATCCGGCGCCATATATATAAAGCCCAAAACCATTTTTGCAATATAAAGCCCCCCCGTAACGGTGTGGGGGGCTTTATTTTTAAAAACAACGCCCCAATGGAGCCCCACTACACTTGGTCTTAGCAAAAAGGCCTCGGTGCAAGTGAGCCAATAAAGGCCGGTGTACGTTAGCTAAAAGACCAGTGTACGTTAGGAAAAAAAGGCCTAGGAGCACGTAGCACTCTAACATTATTGAAGTGTGCTTCAGTTAATTTTACATATGCTAAGAGTAAACAAAAATATTAGGAAACACATATTGGCGTGAAAAGTGAGGCAAAAAGCACGAGCAAGAATCTTATGCAAGCAAAGGGAAAAACTATACAAAACATAAACTTTCAGTGAACAAATATGAATTCTCATAAAGTGATTATTAACGTGTCTTTCATTTAATATACACTATGGTCTTAGTTTCCCCGCGCTTCGTGACGGGGCACGTTTGTTGTGCAGGAGTGTTTAGTGGTACAATGGGCAACGATTTTTCCGCATTCATTGTGCGATGCGACAATAATTTTGTTGGTATTAGTTCGTTATAGTACCAATAGATGTTGTAGCAAACGTCTCACGGGTTGCGGCGCGACGGGGTTTACACCTGTGTGTTGCCGCAAAATGGGCACGGCTAACTGTACTGCAAATGATCGGTATTGGTATTCAAAGGTAAATAAATAAAAAATATGTTACTTTAAGAAATCAGTACCAATGCCGAAAGTACTATAACAACTATGGCAAGAAAAAAAAAGTAAAGAGATTGGTAAGTAAAAAAAGAGTTTTGTGCATGCTAACAATAAAGCACCGATGCACGTTAGCACCATAACACTATTCAAATGTGTCTTTCAGTTAATATATATTTGATCGGTATTGATATTACTTTGCTACGGTACTGGGTAAAAAAATTACAATAATTGAAACTAATCATAGCAACAATAATGTTTGCTAAAAAAAACACTTGAAATAGTTTGAAATAGTTTTGAGATAGTATTGTAAAATAAAGAATGGTGAAAAGAAACAAAATTTTGCAAGTAGGAAGAAAACTCAAAATTTAGTGAAAAAATAAAAGAAACAAACAGCTTCCTATTAAAGTGTCGTTAAAATAATATAGATATATATATATAATTGGCTTCAGATTATTTAATTAAATTATTTTGTTTTTATAATATAACTTGTAGTATTTATTGTTTATTACTATGCACTATAGCATTCTTACCATAGTTGTACTAGTAGGTATGCCCGTGCATTGTGGTGGGTGTATCTGTTTTGCCCGTCGTGCATCGTGTTTGCTGGTTATTCGTTATGATAAAGTAGAAAACAACGATATATAAAATATATGTTATTAAAAACTGAAACTCATAAGAATATCTTCTGAATATTTTAATTGGGTACATCACAATAGGCCGTACTATTCCTTGCAACACCCTTAGATTGGCCCACATCCTTCGGTGGGACCCTTTTATGTATCTTGAAGGCAGATAAGTATGCCATCGTAGAGCGGTGCTTAGCGTAGTGAAGTGGCGTTTTATCTCTTAATGACCATAAGATTGTAGTGGAAGTGATGTAATTAATAAAATGTAGTTTGTAGTGTGCAACATATTTCTATTATTTTAGGGCACCAGCGAGATGCAGCAGAGTCAATGATTTGCATAGATACTCTCGTTTTATGTTAGTTTGACAAGTGCCATAACAAATATAGTGGACCAAACAAATTAGTAATCAATATAGTTAAAACTACAAAATCGACTGATAAGAACTTGTCTTCTTTTGGATATGTAAACAATTGGTGACTTTGTGAGATCAGAAACTTAAATTCTATTCCTAGAAGCTTATAGTAGCAGAGAAAACAAAAAACCATCGAAGAAGGTGATGACGTTGCTCATGAAGTATCTCTACCATATTTTCTTGTATAAACGTCAAGCCTACATATATCGCTCACTTTAATGGGTTGAAACGTGTCATGGGTTGGGTGTATTGGCAAACTTCAAGCCTACATATTCATTTGTGTGCGAAAGTGTCACATCATACCATCCTGCAACCACATAAATTTAAAAAGAAGATATAAATACATAATATATGATATAATTTATTTACTATAAACATTGAAAGATATGTAAGTTATGTATGTGAAGAGTCACCACATTATTTATATATCAAAGTACCAAACACATGACTACTATTTATAAGAATATAATATTGATACAAACATAATAAAGACATGGAAGTTATGAATGTAAAGAGTCACCACATTATTGTTAATTTTCTCATCAATTTTATAATTATGTTTAAATTAATTTCTTCAACAATTTAATATTTAGGTAGAAAGACAATTTTACCCCCTAAATAACTTCAATAAGCATTGTACTATAAGCAATAAAGGTTGTATTTACTTAAATTTTGCGAGTATCCTTCACTGATACTTTATAATATAGTATACAAGATAAAGATTCGGGTTGATTCATTAGCGTGAGCGTGAATTTATGGCTTTTCAATTTCTTATTTCTTAACTTAAATAACATAAGTAATTAATGAACACACAGTTAAGTTTTTGTTTTCTCTTTAAGCTAGTGTTTAATTTATTTTATTAATTAGAATTAGAACTTAAACAATATACAATTGCCGAAAGCAAAATAATATTGTGAACCACACTTCATACAATGTTTAACAAGAATATTAAATAGATCAACAAATACCTTAAAATTCTTAGAACAAATATATCTACCTTAAAAGTTTTTGTTTCTCTACCATATTTGCTTGTATAAACGTCAAGCCTACATATATGGCTCACTTTAATGGGTTGAAACGTGTCATGGGTTGGCTGTATTGGCAAACTTCAAGCCTACATATTCATTTATGTGCAGAAGTGTCACATCATACCATCCTGCAACCATATAAATTTAAAAAGAAGATATAAATACATAATATATGTTATAATTTATTTACTATAAACATTGAAAGATATGTAAATTGTGTATGTGAAGAGTCACTACATTATTTATATACCAAATACATGACCACTATTTATAAGACTATAACATTGATACAAACATAATAAAGACATGGAGGTTATGAATATAAAGAGTCACCACATTATTGTTATTTTTCTCATCAATTTTATAATTATGTTTAAATTAATTTCTTCAACAATTTAATATTTAGGTAGAAAGACAATTTTACCCCCTAAATGACTTCAATAAGCATTGTACTATAAGCAATAAAGGTTGTATTTACTTAAATTTTACGGGTATCCTTCACTGATGCTTTATAATATAGTATAGAAGATAAAGATTCGGGTTGATTCATTAGCGTGAGCGTGAATTTATGGCTTTTCAATTTCTTATTTTTTAACACAAATAACATAAGTAATTAACACATAGTTAAGTTTTTGTTTTCTCTTTATGCTAGTGTTTAATTTAGTTTATTAATTAGAATTAGAACTTAAACAATATACAATTGCCGAAAGCAAAATAATATTGTGAACCACACTTCATACAACATTTATCAAGAACATTAAATAGATCAACAAATACCTTAAAAATCTTAGAACAAATATGATTTATGTATAAAGTTATATTTGAGCATGCATATATAGATTTACAGAGTTATCTATTTCATGGCGTTCAAGGAGACCATGTTGATTGAAATTGAGGAAAGTCTCCATACCCTTCTCCAACCATCCTCTCCATCATCTGTCCTTCATGTCCATTTGTTCCCTGCAACATCAGTTTTCATCCCATGCAGTAAGTGGAAGTAATATTTATAATATATTGGAAACGTATTTTCAAATCTAGAATGTTATATTTATAATTTCGTCCGTTTTATTTAGTTAACAATATATATGATTCAAGATACACAACTTCTTAACAAGGATAGTTAGGAAAGCCATATGTTACCTTCATAGGGGCCATATCATCCAATTTAGTAGAGTTGAGGTTAACAGGCCATAGAACATGTTGGCTTCTGAAAGCTTCATGGAGAGAAACTAAAAATGCACAAAGAAGAGAAAAAACTGTACTAATTAATTTTGAAAAATATTTTCTCATCAATAATTCTGAATATTGTTTGTTTATTTATTTAATTGTTAGTTGCACAATTAAATTACCTCAATTTGATTCTGCAACGATCCAACATCACTGGCATTCCCATTGTCTATAGCAAGTAACTAAATTTAAATGGAGCAAAACAATGATATATTATGAAGATAAATTTTTGTAATTGTTAAAGAACATATGAACAAGTAGGAAAAAAAATGTATATATGTATATAAAGATTAACTCATATCTTTATACCTTGTAGCATCCGGGAACCATATCTTGCAAGCGTATTAACTTCTCATTGATTTTTTTTCTCTTCTCATCTAATGAAGACATAAATTTTTTGGACAAAACAATGTTTCAAAGCATGAAATTAGCTCTAAGATTTTGTTTGGGGTTATGAAAAGACTATTAGCATTCAAGAAATTGATTATAATGAAGTATATATAATAATATAGACGAGGGGTTGAAAGGTCTCATATTTAAGATGCATCATAGGTTAAGTTGTATTTTGTGTTTTAAAAGTTGGACATAAGGGCATAATTGAGATAAGATTTTAGGATGTGAGGTATTGGATTATACTAAATTTACTAATCTACCCTCCTAAGTGTCTTAATTGTCACAACTATGCCAATAATACCCTTAATTTTTTTGCTTAAATATATTGTACATATTGCTTGTTAAGTTGTATAGAAATGTAAATTACCATGTTGAACATTAATCCTCCTTAATAAGATAATATAGATATGTTTGTTGTTGGTTTATATTACCCACTAGAGTGTGAGGACTATGTTTGTCAAATTATCTTTTACATTTGTGTAGGTAAACATGATTTAATAAAATAAAATAAATCATTGCAAAAAAAATAAAATAATAATAACTCACTTTTAACAAATTTAAAAATTATAAACACAAAAATATATCATGTTGGTTATAACTCTTTTTTGTCATTTCATTCATAACCAAAGTACTATAAACTTGAAATTTTTTATCATCTCATCTTAGCCATTAATTTGCCTTGATTAATGATCTATCTATTTAATACATTTCTCATGATAAAAACACATTTTTTGGCACTAGTTCATATCTATACGTGTAATGATATACATTCCCTACTTCATTCCCTGTTGTCTCTGTAAACTATTTATATCGTCATAACATGCTATCAAAAAAGCTATAAGCATAAAAACAAAGTTACAAGTAGAATTCCATATCACAGTCATATCATTCATGTTACTAACATAACGGTAGGGCATAGCCATTAATCTATGTCCATGTTTGTATAAAATGTAAAACCTGAGAAACTATATACAATGGAACCCGATGTATCCTCGTCGTATATCATTATATTACTAACCAATGTACAATGAATGGGTTTGCTTTTGCTTTGATTGTGGGTAAAGAAATGTTTCCCTGATTATTGAATCTTCGACCAATATTTAGTAACGAGTGTCTAAGCCTTATTGTTTTCGTAATTTTGGTTCTTAGACTTTAGCCAAAATAAAATTTTGAAAACCGAAATCAAACCAAAAACTGACCATATAGTCCGATTTCGGTTAAAGACCAAACCAAAAACTAAATACGTAACTAGGGATGATAGCGCCGAATACCGATCCCGTCCCGTCCCGTTCCGTCCCGTACCGATACTGAACCGAGGGTGTTCGGTATCAGTATCGGTACCCACATTTAGAGGTTTTCGGTTTCGGTATTATCGGTATCGATACGAGATCGGTATGGTATCGGTATTTTAAGGTAAAATACCGATATCATACCAGTACCGTACCAATACCGAACCATACCGAATGCTTTCGGTATCGGTATCGGTATCGGTATCGATATTAAGTTTTGGGAGTTTTCGGGATCGATATTTTCGAGATCGGTATCAGTATCATACCGTCCCGAGCAGGTAACCCGGTTGGAATATTAACCGACCTAGAATATCTTTTGCAATTTAAACACTCCTGGGAAAACTGTCTTCTCCAACCGTCAACACATATCTCTGTTAACCATCACTTCATACAAATCCCTACTCACTGTTACCACACACATACACACACACACACTCAAACTACATACACTCTCTTTACAGAATCTAGTCTCGTTGAAACAATAGTTGTGCGCTTCGTTATCAATCAATGGCGGACGCTTCCAATGACATTGAAAAGCTTTATGTTTACGGAGCACAACTCAGCGAAGCCAAAGATAAGTCTCAGGTATGCAATCGTTTATGTTTTTAGTGTTTGTATGTTCGGTTTTGAGAAATTAGGGTTTTATGTTGATGTTGTTATGTTGTTGTGTAGAATGTGGAGGATTACAAGAGTATTATTGAGGCGGCAAGAAGTTCGAATGTTAAGGCGAGGCAATTGGCTGCTCAATTGATTCCTAGGTTTTTCAAGTTTTTCCCTGGCTTGTCTGGATCTGCAGTTGATGCTCATCTGGATTTATGTGAAGCAGAAGAGCTTGGGGTTAGTAGTATTATTATTATTATTATTATTATTATTATTATTATTATTATTATTATTATTATTATTATTATTATTATTAAAGTTAAACTAGGAGTTTTAATCTGAGAATTAGTTTATTATGTGTTAATGTATAACTAGAGGTTACATGACATAGCCGAAAAGGAATCAAACTGACTGATTGAGTTCGCATGGTTAGATTAAGTGATTGATTGTGTTCATACAGTGGAGAAAGTAACAAAACTTTACAAGATTAACCTTTGCATTTGATGAATTACAGAATTGGAATACTTAGCACAGAGTGGTCGGGGTCGGTGTGTGTTTGTATAAAAATTCACTATAGTATGAAAGATGCACGGGGCATTTATTCATAGCATGCTTATTACAGAGAAAATCAGTCTTACATGCTTAGATATGTATCCATGACTACCTAGGCTACAAGGACTAGTCAATTGAGTTAGCAAATGAAGTAGCATTAGTGTCAATTGGTGAGAAAGGAATCAAGATGGACCATTACAAATGGGACTTGTATACAGGTAGTTGACTATAAGTACTAATATTGTCAGTCTTTTGCTGATACTAAGCCCATTGAGTGATTTATCAAATTTGCTAATCTAATTAGAGTCATTTAGGTAGTTGGCTGTGAGTGCTGATATAGCTAGTATCTTGTAGACTAAATACAGTTTCTGTATTTTTCTTGGATTCTCAATGTAAAAGCTGATGTAATCATGGGAACCTTGCTATGACCTCAAGGTCATGATTAAATTATGAGAATGTACCTGGTAGAGTGGTAGTTGAAGAGGGGTCTGTACATCAATACCTTCTTGAACCTTTACACTACCGTGTTCAACTTATTATCTTACAAGAGATTTCTTAAGAATTGCTTCCAGCTGAAGACCTTACTTCTTATAAATTTTGGTTGCTCATTTTGTTAAAGATACGTGTACAAGCAATTCGTGGACTTCCTCTTTTCTGCAAGGATACACCGGAGCATATTTCCAAGATTGTTGACATTCTTGCACAACTTCTGATAGCTGGTAAACTAGGTCTTTATGTTTTTATGTTAATGGACGGATATATATAATTATATATGTGACCTTGAGTACTTTAATACTTCCAGAAGAAAATGTGGAGAGGGATGCCGTGCATAAAGCTCTTATGTCCTTATTAAGGCAGGATGTGAAAGGTACATCAGTAATGCACTAATGCAATATCTACTTATCTGTTCTGCAATATGATTTCATAAAGCTAGATTCAATACCCAACCTCTTATAGTAAAATTTCATATACCCAGTTAATAAATGTTAAATAAATTAATAATATATTCTTGCAGCATCCTTGACGGCGTTATTTAAGCACATTGAGAGTGTTGACGAACCAGTTACAGATGATAATCTTCGTGAGAGGACCCTGATCTTTATCAGAGACAAGGTGAGAAGACCAACTTGTGATTCATGTTTATGATTGTGACTTTTAACTTTTCAAATGAAAATGGTGTCTAAAGTAAATATTGCAGGTGTTCCCTATAAAATCCGAGCTCTTGAAGCCACAGGAGCAAATGGAAAGGCACATAACTGATTTAATTAAAAAAGTATGTCCCTCATTTTTCTAATTGTACTATTGTTTACAATATGTTTCTATATGTATGCTTTAAATTCCATGTGTCTTGCAGAGTTTACAAGACGTTACTGGAGCAGAGTTCAAAATGTTTATGGATTTTTTAAAAAGTTTGAGCATATTTGGAGAGAAAGCTCCTACTGAGCGTGTCCAAGAGCTTGTTGAAATTATTGAAGGCCAGGCTGATCTTGATGCACAGTTCAGTGTGAGTTTATGATGTTTTTTCTTTTGCTCGACATTTTGAATTTGCAATTTTAAACTATGCTGTAATCTGTTAAATATGTTATTTTAGACTTTGCTGTAATTTGTTAAATGTATAACTTTGCTGACTATGACTATCAAAATGCAGGTTTCAGATGGAGATCATGTTGACAGATTAATTTCATGCTTATATATGGCCCTTCCATTATTTATAGTATGTCTCCTTTGGTATTTATATAATTGTCTTTTGCTAGTTCTAGCAGATGGCCTTTTTTTAAAACTGAATTCCTATATTATATGCAGAGGGGTGCTTCAAGTAGCAAGTTCCTTAATTATCTGAACAAACACATCCTCCCTGTTTTTGATAAGGTATTGATGGTTTCAACTTTGTTTATTATTTATTAGAGAATTAAGATTGAAATTATTTGTTGTATATCCTTTAATATTACATCATGGTCTATTTTCTAATTATTAATTTCCTTTGCAGCTTCCTGAAGAAAGGAAAGTAGACTTGCTCAAGAACCTTGCAGAGAGTTCACCTTATGCAGCACCTCAAGACTCGAGGCAGATCCTTCCCTCTGTAGTTCAGCTCTTGAAGGTACAGAAATAAATAATACTTTTTTTTTCCTGAAGTATCAGTGTTATTGTTGCTATTTTGACATTCCTCGTGTGTGACTCTTGTATTCTTTGCTTCTCAGAAGTACATGCCTTTAAGGAAGACAGGAGAAGAGATGAACTTCACATATGTTGAGTGTTTGTTGTATACATTCCACCATTTAGCTAACAAGGTGAGTAATGTGCAATATAACTTTATTTTAGCATCTTAACATAACATCTAGTTGTTCCTAAGTTGACCATTATTTTATTTTATTTTATTTATTTTTGATAAAACAGGCTCCAAATGCCACTAATAGCTTATGCGGCTATAAGATAGTGACTGGCCAACCATCAGACAGGCTTGGTGAGGACTTCACTGAGTCTAATAAAGATTTCACGGAAAGGTACTTTGTTGTTAGTTGCCTCAAAATGTCTAAAATACCCTTCTATGGTTGTAAAAGAAAAGTTTTACACCCCTGATGATTTAGGTTAAAGTGTGTTGAAGACTTGACTAAAGCTGCGATGAAGAAGTTAACACAGGGACTGGGTCAGCAAAATAAGACTAGTACTGCTATATCTGATGAAGAAAAAGCTAAAATTGTAAGTTCATAAATAGCATCAATGTACCCCTATTTTTCTTTTTTGTTAGGCTGTGTTTCATTATGTTAGCCTTCTAATGTGCAGAAAATTCAAAAGCAGAATGCCACAACAGGGTTGCGCACCTGCAATAACATTTTGGCAATGACACAGGTAATGAGATTAATGATATATTTTTTTCTGCTAATACATGCATGCTTGATCTTGAGTTAGAGTAGAATAACCTTGACGCCTCTTTGTTTGGTCACTACACTGGATTACTAAAAGTTAAATAACTTGCCATTGTAACTCATGGCTAAAATACAAGAGGCTAAATGTGTAGAAAAAATGTCATCTTTTGGACAAAAATTAGGACGGATTGACTGAGTTATTAATATCAAGTCTGATGGCCAAGTAAATATTTCATGAAGAATGCTTTTTATCTGCTCATTTGGATCATTGAAAGTGAATGCATCTATAACTATACTTGAAAAAGGTACAGCCTTACAGGATCTAATGATTTTGTTTTTGCTTAATTCAGCCATTGCATTCAAAATCACCTTCATTTATTGGAGATAAAAGAATTAACTTATCCTGGACCGAAGCAGTGAAAACTGTAGCTCCGGCAAACACATCCGGGTATGTGTACATAAACTCTATGATTTATGCATCACGTGTCAATGCTTATTATAATTATTATTGTTGTTATTATTATTATGATTTTTTTTCCTCTTTGTATTTGAAATTTTATGCTTTTTCTTTTCTATTTATTTACGCATAGAGTTTGCAAAATGGGTAAGGGTTAATCTTTTGGTACGGGTCAATATGGGCTTGGTTGACTTGAAATGTTTTTTGTTCAATTTTTGTTGTTGTATATAGTTAGCGTCTCAATAATTATTTAAAAAAACTAGATTAACTTACATAAATTGTCCCCGTAGTATATCAAAATTTATGAATATCTTCCCTTGAAACTAATTACAAAAATGGTCCCTATGTTTGCTGTTTGCTTGCATTTTTGGGGACTCATCCAATTAGTTTTTCTTATTGGTTAAACAAGCCTTATTTTCTTTAACAAATGTACATATTTTTCCTCTTTCGCAGTGGGAAACGACCTGCCAACACCTTAAATGGTACAAGCAACCAATCAAACAAAAAGGGCCGTGGAGGTGGCAACCAGCTTGTTCAAGGTCCATCATATGGTGGGAGAGGTGGTTCAAGGGGAGGAGGTCAAGGTAGAGGATGGGGTAGGCGGGGTCGGGGCAGAGGCTATTATCGTTAATTTTTACTTCCAACCTCAGTTAAGATCAATGGCGAGCCGGGCTGCTGCAGTTGAGGAAATAGAGGGAACTTTGACTCAGAAAAAGAAACGAAAAAGAAAATGCAGAAACTGATCCAGATTTATACTTGACTTTGACCCTTTGGATGTTCCGATTTTAGAGTTTTAAGTTCTTTTTTCTTGTTATCTGTATTTCCATTAATTATCCGCCATAGGAGACGTCTACTGAATCTTGGCTAGAGCCTTGAAATTTAACGTGTATTGTTTTTCGCAATTGGATTTTGTGTTCTTAAATTATAAAATCTATTCTATTACGTATGTCAAATCTTTCGAGAAGACCTACAAAGATTCATTAAAAAGGCAATCCTTTTGAGATATGCAATACATGTCAACTTGGGTTATGTATCATCTTGGGGAATTGGATTTTAATGGTCCAAACTTTGCCTTGTTGGCCGGTGACCGATAGTAATATCTACTTAAGAAATTCCTCATAACAGTTCTAACTTTTAAAGTATTCTCCTCCATTTCAATAGTCCACAACAGGCCCAACTTTCAAATCTTGTTGGACACAACATACTTATTATTATTGTTATTTTTAAATTGATTTTGCTATCAAGGGTTAGGATCAAATACACAGTGAAAGAAAAATAAGAAGTCGTAGGAAGGGTATCAAACAGACCCCGATTGAACTCATTTAAACGACATTAAAACTGTTTCATCGAACCCTACAATCTTAGTTTTTAGGTTTTTATTTTTTTAGCATTGTGTGTGATGTATTGTATTTTGTATCTTATCACCCAACTCATTTATTTATTTTTTAGTTAAAAGTAAAAAATTTACGCCCCACTTACGGTGTGCGCATATAATGTATATATGTGTGGCCTTTGGGGGGCAAAAGTAAAGTTGCACTAGTTTTAACGTTATTTTACTAATTTCGTGAAAATAACGTTAAAAACGACGGACGGTTAATTATGCATCATGTGGTGGCGTGGATAGCCAAAAGACAAAAGGGTACATGCACCGATCGGGTTTGTCCCGATTGCTAAGTGTTCTGTGCTTTATGTTCAAGGCTTGATACCAAACCACATCGAGCCGGGGGTCTTACTGGAAGCAGCCTCTCTATTCTTAGGGGTAAAGGTAAGGCTGTGTATATCTTACCATTCTAAGATCCTACCTAAGTTTTGCTATAGGTGGGACTAGGTGAGTATGATGTTGATGATGAGTTAAAAGTAAAAAATTGTTGACACAAATAAAAACTTTGGTAAGGAGTAGGGGTGTTCAGAATTCGATTCGAATTCGAAAAATTCGAAATTCGATTTAGTTCGATTCGATTACCAAGAATTCGATTCGATTATTAAGAATTCGAATTCGATTCGATTCGAATTCGAGTCCAGTAAATCGAATACGAATCGAATACGAATTTATGATTTTAAATTCGATTCGATTCGAAATTCGAATAAAAAATTGTACATGTATATTTTTTTAAATATATATACACATATACACATTATTATATACACAAGTATACACATTGGAAAAAAAACTTCTAAATTTTGGTCAAACTCTAAGAACCCATAATGTCTATAACTTTTAGCATAACCATGTTTTATATATTTACCTTGTATATCACTAAACTCTATAAAACTATACTCTCTACTATTTTTACTATTCTCGTATTTGACATATTGTTGTTTATCAATTTTGTAGATTTGTATTTTATATGTTAAAAATAATGAGTTTGTATTAGTTTTAAAACTAAAAGTAAAACAATTTGTTATTTAAGGTGAATTTGAACTAAATCGAATTTATTCGAATTCGATTCGAATTCGAGTTTCTTATTCGAATCGAATACGAATCGAATAAATTGAATTTTAAACGAATACGAATCGAATACGAATTCAGGTAAAAATATTAAAAATTCGAATAATTCGATTCGAATAATTCGAAAATTCGTTATTCGATTCGTTGAACACCCCTAGTAAGGAGAGACACCAAAATACAAAATATATTGATAGAGTGAGTTCCCTTCCGGTTGCAGTGGTTAGAATCAATGGCGCAATTTTGGAAGCCTGGGGCGGAGAAGCCGCGGCTGCTGGACGACGAAGAAGGCGGCGTTCTTTTCTACTCCGCCTCTCCCTCCTCTTCTTCCTCGTAATAATATTAATATTAATATTCCTCCCCTCCCTCTTTCAATTGAATTGAAATAATATCAATAATAATAATATCAATAATAATCTAGATGTTATATTATAAATTTTAAAACTGAAATTGATTGCAGGTATGGTTTTGCGAGCTTAGAGAAGCAGAGGCAGAGATTACCTGTGTTCAAATACAGAACCTCTATTTTATATCTGGTCGACACTCATTCCACCACCATTATTGTTGGTGAAACTGGCAGTGGTAAAACCACTCAAATCCCTCAGGTTTATAATTTATTTTCCCCCTTTTTTAATTTTAGATATTAATAATATGACTGCATTTCTAATTTTTATCAAAATTTATTCTGTATTTATAAATTATAGTTGCTTGTTACATATTTGAGATCTTACTTTACTTGTTAATAATGCCTTGGCTAAAAACTATATGTTGCGCGTTATTTTTAACCTAGCGAGCGAATGAAGTCGTACAGGAATTGAAACTTTGTTTTATGCTTGTCGCTATTAGCTAATATGTCATTATGAGCTCCATTTCCTGATATAGATTAGAAACAAAATGTTGTTTTTTTTATTGGATAAGTGATCGAGCTAATTTTTGGTAATGAAGAAGATGAAGGGAAAGCGCAAAACCTTTGTAATGGCTGAGTTCAAACGACTTTGTTTGATTAAATATTGCTTCGTTATGGAGTGATATATGACACTTCGTTTAAGTTTTCAGAAAAAAAATCATTAGGTTTTGACTTTGATCTTTAGTCGTCACCAGGTCTCACCAGAATCATTTTGTACTTCTGTCAACAACGCTCTGGACTCATGTTTGTTAAGTAATGTGTTTTAGCTGCCAGTCAGCCAAATTAAACGCCTCAAAACTCGAAAAGAGACAAACTTGGGGCCCCAATGGGCAATGGCCCTGCTAACTTTGTGTCTCCAATGCAGTGGAGGTAGTATATAGTTGCACTTCTTTCATAATATCTTAACTAGACTGGATAAGAACAGTAGATCTCTTTGTGTATTCTCTCCTTTCCGTCCTGCTAGCGTAGCTGTTGAGTTTGTGTGATTGTTGTGAAAAACTCAGTCCTGTTAGCGACTTAGCGTAGCTGTTGAGTTTGTGTGAATGTTGATTGTTGTGAAAAACTCAGTCCTGCTAGTGTAGCTGTGTTCCTCTACAAAGACCCATCCTTAGTTTCTTGGGATTGTTAAGCTTAAGCAGATGGGTCTTTGTAGAGGAACACAGGGTAAAGTATGTGTAAGTAAACTTAGAAATTGGTGACTAATGTATATGATTTGGACATATATGACTACTATTATGTTATTCTATCTAATATATGTTTAATGTGGATTTTGAACTAAGTTAGTGAAAGCTTCTTTCTAATAGATAAAATATAAATAGTTTTATTTAATCTTGTAGTACCTTAAGGAAGCGGGGTGGGCTGATGGTGGACATGTTATTGCTTGTACTCAGCCAAGACGTTTAGCCGTGCAGGTACTTAATGTCAACTTTCTTCTTGGTGAATGACTGAATGTCACTATTATTAATATTACTTTTCTAATATTATTTTTAGAATATCTTTTGATGTTGTATTAATCTATATCATGGTTTTAGAGTGTCTCGGCTAGGGTGGCAGAAGAAATGGGAGTCAAACTTGGGGAGGAAGTCGGTTATACTATTCGATTTGAAGATGTGACAAATTCAGTAAGACTTAATTTGAAGCTCAGATAATCATAATCTTAACATGTGTAGACTATAGTATAAAAAAGTAAAATGAATGAAGAAACCAAGTTTGCAAAGTGGATATTTCTTTGATGTTATGAAGGTTAAGAGTAGGGCTGCAAACGAACCGAACGAACACGAACAAGGCCTTGTTCGTGTTCGTTTGTTACGGAAATTGTGTGTTCACGAATAGTTCATGAACACTTACCGAACGAGTTTTTTTGTCCGTGTTCGTTTGTTAAGAGAATACTTGTGTTCGTGTTCGTTCGTGTTCGTTTGTTAAGTTTGTTCATGAACGCACACGAATGTTAATGAACACAAACAAGTGTTTATGAACACAAACGAACACAAATAAGTGTTCATGAACGTAAACAAACATATACAAATCTATATTAACTTTCGATAAGAACGAAACATATATTTAGCAGTGAGCGTGAAGACTAAAAGTACGGTTATTGATCTCATATAGTCATATGTTTACCTACATAAATTATTTGTTTATTTATTTATTTGGGTAAAATAAATAAAAATAAAATAATATAAAAACTTATAAAAATGAAAAACCCTATTAAACTATTGAACACAAACGAACACGTTACCGAACGTTCACGAACATAAACGAACGAACGCAACCTCTGTTCGTGTTCGTTCATTTAGCTAAACGAACGAAAATTTTTGTTCGTGTTTGTTCATTTATTAAACGAGCGAACACAAACGAACTTCCCGCCGAACGGTTCATGAACTGTTCGCTGAAAGTTCTGTTCGTTTGCAGCCCTAGTTAAGAGTGTTTATATTAATTTTTTTTTTGTTAGTGCAGGACTTAACAAGGATCAAATTTCTCACAGATGGAGTATTATTAAGAGAAATGATGGATGATCCTCTCCTTAGCAAGTACAGGTGCTGGTTAATATTTGTCTGTTCTTTGTTAATTGTTACTCACTTATTTATAACGGGGGACACAAGCCACATATTTTGAAATGGTTAAAAATAACTAGGAGATGAAGTTGGCTTGTACTATTATTAGATAACTATCAATATAATAAGCTTGCTTTTAATTTCAGTGTGATTATGGTAGATGAAGCTCATGAGAGATCCCTTTCGACAGACATATTGTTGGGTCTTCTAAAAAAGGTACCAAATAAAGATTCAATATCTGTTTCTAAAAACAGCTTACGTTTATTTTCCTGTTGCTAATAACTGATTTCTTAGATTCAACGCCGTAGGCCCGAGTTGCGCCTTATTATTGCTTCAGCCACAATTGAAGCCAAATCAATGGCTGCATTTTTTCAAATCAGGTTTTCTAATCAGAACAATGATTCATATTCATAGTTAAGCTCTATTAGTTACTTCAAATGAAGGATTATAGCTAATGTATTGCAACTCTGTATATTGATTAGAAAAAAGAGGCCTCGATTGGAAGGAGAAGATAGTGGACTGCAGACGGAACCTGCCATTTTGTCTGTTGAGGTATATAATAGGAAAATCTGATGACATCATACAATAGAACATAGAGGTTAAGCTTCTCTGTTGCTTTGTTTTGTTTGCTTACCCATAAAGGATGTGATTTCAGGGTAGAGGATATAATGTACAGATTTTCTATGTTGAAGAGCCTGTTTCAGATTATCTTCGAGCTACTGTTTCAACAGTAATGTCAATTCATGATCAGGTACCCGACTATTGTATATGATAATTAAAACTATATTCAACATTCGCATTCTGTTCATATTTTTATTATTATTTTACCCGTTACGTTTTAACTTGTAGGAGCCGATGGGGGATATTCTTGTCTTTTTGACTGGCCAAGATGATATTGATGCTGCAGTTCAATTAATCACAGAAGAAGCCCAAAACAGTGGCAAGTCTTCTTTAGGTATGTCATAGGCTTAAAGTTTGCTGACCATGTCGCCTTTTTAAATCTGAAACCAAATGGGTATCAATGAAATGTGTAAATGTTTAGTGTTCGAGAGAATTTGTTGTTCATCAATCTCTTTTGTTGCTAATCATGACAATTTGTTAAACATGTCAGGAATGATTGTTTTGCCTTTGTATTCTGGACTCACTCGTGCAGACCAGGTTACTTACGCCAACTTCTATCTTTTATCCTTTTTCATGTGGTTATTGACTTATTGCGCATACTATATTATGCATTTGTGAATACCTGTTGACTAAATATGATTTATGTTTGGGATATTTTTAGGACTTGGTGTTTTCTCCTTCCCCCAGAGGGAAAAGGAAGGTGGTGATCTCAACAAATATTGCAGAGACATCCCTGACACTGGAGGTATTTTTGAGTAGTTTAGTTAAATGTAAATTACAATAGATTATCTTATAATTTTCTAATTTCATCTATTTGAGCAGGGTATCGTCTATGTTGTAGATAGTGGTTTCTCAAAACAACGGTTCTACAACCCGGTATTTCTTTCACTTTTTTAGCTATGTCACACTCTTTATTGAAACTAGGGTTTCTCAATATACGGAAATCATGTATTCATCATCTCTCTCTTTATATATAAATTTTTAAACCTCGTAAATTTTTGTCCACAGATTACAGATATAGAAAACCTTGTCGTGGCACCTATATCCAAAGCGTCTGCTAGACAGAGGGCTGGAAGGGCTGGAAGAATACGACCAGGGAAATGTTACAGGTGATGAACAATGGCTATTTAAGTATTTTCAATAATTATCAGTTTTTATTATATATTATATAATATAATTTCTATATGACAATTAACAGGCTATATACAGAAGATTATTTTGTTAATGAGATGTCTTCACATGGGATTCCTGAGATGCAGAGATCGAACCTTGTTTCTAGTGTGATTCAGGTATAAACTTTCTGACAATTGAAATGTTAATTACTTTCCATCGTCATAGATTCTGACAATTGCGTATCATTTGCAGTTAAAGGCATTGGGTATTGATAATATCTTAGGGTTTGATTGGCCAGCATCACCATCATCTGAATCAATGGTTAGAGCTCTTGAAGTACTATATTCACTTGGAGTTCTTGATGATGATGCAAAACTTACTTCACCAGTAGGATTTCAAGTTGCAGAGCTACCCTTGGTATATATATTATTCTTATATCCTCCATCTCTCTGAGAAGACATCGTTCATTTAAATTGTTTTAACACAAGTTATGCACTGTAAATCGGTGGTTTTAGGATCCCATGATCTCAAAAATGATCATAGCATCAGATCAGCTTGGATGTTCTGAAGAAATCATCACCGTGTCTGCTATCCTCTCAGTTCAGGTGCTTTAAATTGTACCACGGCCCATTGTTTCTCATTCTAATTTTTATGTGAAATCAGCCAAGTTACCGTAAATGCCTATTATTGTTTCCGACTCTGCAACCTTATAAATATTTACGTACTTCCCATTGAGTATGGCTTTCTTCATAGATTGTTCACTCTAATAAATAAAGATACAACTTTTCAGTCAATATGGATCTCCGTTAAGGGGCAGAGGGAACTGGATGAGGCCAAACTGAGATTTGCTGCAGCCGAGGTATCTTATAGTTATAGAGTGGTTTATTTTCAAAGTATTTAATCAAATTAGTGATGATGTTGGCTGCGTGATATTTTTGTTTAGCAGACTGTCTTGTATTTTTTTTTTTATCTTTTCCCCATCACACTAATGCGCCGTTTGTATACCAATTTTCTTTTTTCCTTTTTACAGGGTGATCATGTGACCTTCCTAAATGTATACAAGGGGTTTCTTCAGTCAAATAAATCTTCAAAATGGTGTCACAAAAACTTTATTAATTATCATGCAATGGTAAGCTCATTAACTGTTTAGAGAAGTGTTAAGTCCAGTCTTTTTTTATAATGCTTTCTCTGTCTTTTATCTTCTAATTTTTTTTTTCTTTTTGCAGAAAAAAGTACTCGAAGTCAGAGAACAGCTAAGAAGAATAGCACAACGACTAGGATTAGCCTTGAAATCATGCGAAAACGATACACAGGTACTTTCTTTTATATTGTTTTTGACATTCTCATGTATCCATAAAAATATTTATGTATAGTAATTGTTGTTGGTTTTAGGTACTAAGAAAGGCGGTAACTGCTGGATTTTTTGCTAATGCGTGTCGTTTAGAGGTGTGTTACAAGATTTATGAGTATTTTGTTTAATATTCTGTTGAAATTTCTTTATAAAGTCACATATCACTTACTTTATGTTGATTGTTCATTTGTGAAGCCATACAGTCATAACGGGACGTACAAGACTATCAGGAGTTCTCAAGAAGTTTATATTCATCCATCATCTGTACTATTCAGGTTAGCACATTAATACCCAAAAAATGAAAAAAAAAATAAAAAAAATTGGGCCTTTGTTCTGTCGCCTAAATTAAGTGTACAGTTTTAAGTTAACTATCTATTTCAGCTGCCAATTTTGTTGATTATAATATAATGTAAAACTTGTTTACTGCAGGGTGAACCCAAAATGGGTTATATATAATTCACTTGTATCAACAGATCGTCAATACATGCGCAATGTTATCTCCATTGATCCTTCTTGGTTGAGAGAGGCTGCGCCTCACTTTTACCAACAGCAACCACTGAATGCCAATCGTCATTAATACAAGGGTTGCCTTGAATTAAGTGGACATAGATACATTTTTGTTTCTTGATATTAAATAGAATTTTGGCTGATTTTGTGGCTTCCTTATCTTAAAATGAGTCAGATAAACAATTTGCAATCGACATCTACTTGTGCCACTTGCATCGCCTATGTTTAAGCTTATGTTTTGGGGATCATTTAATATGCAACTACCATAGGGCATGTTGCCTAGCGGTTTCAATGTGTATAGGAAATGTGTCTCTCTCTAAGTGGTTGAGGGTTCAAGTTTATAGATTATAGGGGACGGATGTATAGATTTAGAAGTAGGATCAAAAGGTGATTAGAGTTTTTTCTTCCTCCATGTTTTTGGTTTTCTGCCTTGTTTCATATCCACTTTTTTTTTTCTTTCATGTGCCTACTATGTGTGTATTTAAATAATATTATTTCAAAACAATAAAGTTTTAAGAACATAACAAATTTAAACCATTTAATTTTTCCTATTACTGATAATATTTTTAAACCTTCTGTATGTTTCTATATACATGTGCTTATTTAGGTTGAACAACAATCAAACTAATTTGTTCATATGTATCTCAATCTTAGGGAAGATAAAGTAGGAAACAATAACCATTACATGATTGGGAAGATAAGGGTAAGGTCTTTAAAATATATCAAGTACTAGTTTTTATCCCGGGAGCGTCCCGGGTTGAAATATCTAATATGACGTAATAAAATATCTAATATGACAACATAATTAATGACTTGTTAATATATGATTAATGAATATTATTATTATTATTATGATTATTAAACAAATCTCTGCCATAAGTTATCATATTCAAATATATATATATAAAAAAAAACGAATCTCTGCGTCGGGGTATAAATCTAGTGTCATTACAAAATATTATATAATGTCAAATGAATTCGGAAGTTTGTAATCGATCATTCTAAAAAGAACTAACATGAAATAAGGAAAAAAAGTTATTTATTGAAATATCGAACGCATTAGTCTAATGGTTATGTGACGTGTTAAAAGATTCATGGGTATATGATCGGGTATATAGTTCGGGTATTTGGGTATGTGGTTTCGGGTAATTGGGTCGGGTATCACCTAATCCCAGGCCCGACCCAAACCCACAATTTTTTTTAAACTAATCCCAAACCTGACACAATACCTGTCGGGTTACAAAAAATAGTCGTTTTTTTCTCCGTTTTTTATATAGCACTATGGTACTCGTTGGAAAGATAATAAAACGCTCGTTAATTTGGTGTAATTTTTTTCTTTAAAAAATCTCGTATATAAAAGATATTAACGTTTAAAAGTTATGGGAGAAAACATGAGAGAGAAAATAATAAAGGTTTAATATTTATATTTAGTAGATTAGGTATTTAATAGATTAGGTTAAACTATATTTAAACCATATTTATTCATTTTTTTTTAATTGGTCTAGAGTTGCCACATCACATCATATGTGGCATCTCTCAAATGAGAGATGCATAAGAGTATGACATGTATGATTAATCCTTTTGCAATATATATATATATATATATATATATATATATATAGATATATGGTAAAGTATATGGAGGAAACCCTCCTTATTTGGTAAACTCTGGAAACTCTGACTTCCCAACATTTTTTTTTTGAAAAAAATAGGGTATGTAATATACATTTTTTTAAGCATTTCGAGCCAAAAAAATCGAAAAAGCGCCGAACGGTTTTTTTTTTAAAAAATAAAAAACGTCTACTGTTTACATATAGTTAACACATTGTTAACACCTGTTATTAGCGCTTAACATGTGTTAGTCAAAATTTTATTTTATTTTTTAAAAAAAAAGTACTCGGCGCTTTTTTAATTTTTTTGGCCCAAAATGCTTAAAATCATGTATATTACTTGCCCTATTTTTTTCAAAAAAAAAAAAATATTGGGAAGTCAGAGTTTCCAGAGTTTACCAAATAAGGAGGGTTTTCTCTAGAACCATTCCCATAGATATATAGAATATAGATACGACAATAAAGAAAACGTTAATATCACCAAATAATAACATACTTTAAATTTGTTTTAATTTATTATATATCTACTCACTAGCTTATACCTCGGGAGCGTCTCGGGTTGAGAAAAATCTAAGTAAAGTGATTATTATTATTATTATTATTATTATTATTATTATTTTAAACAAATCTCAGCCATAAGTTATTATATTCTAATATAAAAAAGGGTAATTGGGTTGGGTGTCATCTAATCCCAGGCCCGACCTAAACCCACAATTTTTTTTAAACTAATTCCAAACCTGACACAAAACCTGTCGAGTTACAAAAAAATAGTCGTTTTTTTCTCCGTTTTTTATATAGCACTATGGTACTCGTTGGAAAGATAATAAAATGTTCGTTAATTTGGTGTAATTTTTTTCTTTAAAAAATCTCGTATATAAAAGATATTAACATTTAAAAGTTATTATAGGAAACATGAGAAAGAAAATAATAAAGTTTTAATATTTACATTTAGTAGATTAGGTATTTAATAGATTATGTTAAATCATATTTAAACCATATTTATTCCTTTTTTAATTGGTCTAGAGTTGCCACATCACATCCTATGTGTCATCTCTCAAAAGAGAGATTGCATAATATTATGACATATCATTAAAAATGCTTTGGTTTATTATATTATATATATAGATAAGTATTTTTAAAAGGAATAATGGAAATAAATAATCTAAACTATTGACTATTGGCCAATAACAGTCCTAACTACGAAAATTACCAATAGTGGACCCAACTTTTGACATATTGGAATATAATGGACCCAAACTAACGGAGGTCTAACTCCGTTAGTGTGGTGCTGACGTGGCATGCCATGTAGGATGCCACGTATGATCATTTTGCCACCCAGGATGCCACGTAGAATCATTTTGCCACCTAGGATGCCACGTCAGCACCACACTAACAGAGTTAGACCTCCGTTAGTTTGGGTCCATTATATTCCAATATGTCGAAAGTTGGGACCACTATTGGTAATTTTCGTAGTTGAGACTGTTATTGGCCAATAGTTAATAGTTGGGATCATTTATTTTTAAAACAAGACAAATAAATGCTTTAGAGTAAATTGCCAAAATGGCCCCTCAGGTTTGGCCCAAAATGCTTGTTTGGTCAGTTATCTTTTTTTTTGTGCCAAAAGAAACCCTCACAGATCGAAAATTGCCAAAATGGCCCATATTTAACAGAGTTTTTAACTGAGTATGGAAAGTCAGTTAAGTCTGAGGGGCAATTTCGTCCTTTCACTCTATTATTTTTTTTAAAGTTAATAACCCCTTCTCCTTCCTTTGGCAGACCTAATCCCACCCTTTTCTCTCTCTAAACCACCACCACCACCACCACCCTTCTTCACCATCCACCACCCTCCACCACCCAACGAAAAACAGGTCTCGGTTAGGAGTGCGGCTCGTTCGCACTGGTCTGGCTCTGAATTAATACCTATCAAACTAAAAAAAAATGAATTGAAGAATATAAGTTATATAACAATTGAATTAAAAGAATTAAAGGTACCATTTTTTTACTTAGGTCAATGGAATACACGTCTTCGATAGTAAAAGTGATGTGGGCAACAGTTGCCTGCCCCTTTGTTAAACAGAGACAATATCCACCATTAATGACCTTCTTCAACATTAACAACCTCATCCATCTTCTTCTCTGACTGACACAGACAACTCCTTCACCCTCATCCTCATCCTCTTCCTCTTCCCTTTTATCTTAACCTCATCCATCGTCTCCACCGCCCTCGGCGGTTCTCCGGCGACCGGCCGGTCAACTCAACCCAACCCAACCAACACCCTCACCTTCTCCCCTTCACTGATCTGATTATTATTATTATAGAGAGAGAAACAGAGATCGAGAGAGAACAGAGGAGAGAGAGAGGCAGAGACTAAAAGAAAAGGGAGGAAGAAGGCGATGGTCAGCGGTGGTGTCGTGGTTTCCAACTAGAGGCAGATTCAATCACAGAGGTAAAACCCCCTTTCTATTTCAACATTAAAGTGGCGGCGGTGGTGATTCGTGGTGGATTGTAGAAGTTTATGGTGGTCGGACGGGTGGTGGTTATGCTCGGTGGACAGAAGCTGAGGTGAACAGAGGAACCAGTGGTGGTTATGCTTGGTTTGTTGTTGAAATAAATAAAAGAAATGGAGAGGAAGATAGAACAAAAGGATGGAGGAGTGGAATTATATAGAGTTAATTGAAGATCCATGGTATATAGTTTGGGGGTTTTTATATGGAGAAGATGAAGTACAGATGAAAGGACAAAATTGCCTCTCAGACTTAACTGACTTTTCATACTCAGTTAAAAACTATGTTAAATATGGGTCATTTTGGCAATTTTCGATCTGTGAGGGGTGCTTTTGGCACAAAAAAAAGATAACTGACCAAATAAGCATTTTGGGCCAAACCTGAGGGGCCATTTTGACAATTTACTCAATGCTTTATTTTTGCTCTATGTTTTCCTAACATATATTGTATTTTGTTATGTGTGTAGAAATATATAATATCACCTTCTGAGTGCTGGCTGACCTTCAATGTTATATAGAAAGTAAATGGCCTATTGATCGGTTTGGGAAACTAAATGGCTGTTAAGGCCAATGAGATGTGGTGAGTAGCTCAGGAAAGACTTGGTGTTCCTTGTGATCCAGGTTCGATCCCCATTCTTCCCATTGTTTTCTGCGGTATCCAGGTGAAGAGCGAATACGGGTGGCGCTGGTTTGACTCAGATCGGAGGCAAAGTTTTACCGATTATTTCAATGTCGTGCCTTCGGGCGGGTGGATGTCGTTTTTTCGCGCATTTGGGAGAGCCAATGGGCTGGTGGTGGTGGAATAGTCGACCTTGGTCACAGCACCCGGTGTCACAGTGATTGGCACGTCATTCCTTGCCATTAAAAAATACTCCTAAGCTTTTCTTAACGTATTATTTAAAATTTGGTGAAGCCGCCAGCGGGAATATGTAACGTAGCAATCATTAGTTACATTATATTGACTCAAAAAGTAGCTCAAATTTACGTTATAAACTATTTATTTAATAATGATAAATAGATAAAAAGTCGACAATATTATCACAAGTTAACCTAAAATATGGATAATATTAATGTGTAGTTGTCGACGACATGGTCGCGTCAAATGGTGGAAAATTAAGAACGTGTCGAAACTTTGATGTTCTAAATGAATCCAAGAAGACATTGAACCCCAAATCAAGACTTTTCTTCATTTTTTTTATCAAGCATTCATACGATTCAGTTTTTATACTTTAATTAGTATATCACCATACTTTTATTTTCATTTATTTTTAATAGAGTAGGCTTTATTATTCAAAAAAAGGTAGCGGCGTAGCTTGTTGCTCGTTTACCCGCCGCTCATTTGTAATAACACCTAAGGGGGAGATCATGGGTTTAAAACCCACAAGGAGTGAAATTTGCCGTTCAAAAAAGAAAAAAAAAATAGTACATAGTTATAGTTTATTAATTTTCATTTTATGCTCTGATTTCAGTTTTAGATCATTAATTCTGGGAATCGATTGCTTATTTAAACGAATGCACATTTATAGAATAAAGTTCTACATTTTAATAACTCAAATAAAGACGAAATAACAATTAGCAGCCCCAGCCCCCATGTGGTCATGCTGTTATCCCACCTGCTAAGGCTATATTTGAATCTATAATCCCACCAAACTTTTGATTTCTTTATTATTTTTTTTAAATGAGTAAACTGATTTATTATATTTTGTTAAATATCTGGGTTCGAAAAAGGGGAATGAATTTGTTTTACTATAATTCGGTGATTGTACATAAATGAGGATGAGGACTACAAGTTGATACTTTTTAAAATAAATTACAACTTACATATCTTGTGATGTTATTTTAAGGTTGTAGTTTGGAAAAAAAAATACCTTTACCAAAAAGTTTTAAATGAGCATCTTCTGTTGGACTTGCTCTTTGTTAAATAGCCTTTAAATAGTAAAATTTCATTAAAGTAGCAGCAAAAGTTTAAAACATAGACAACAAAGTCTATACAACTTTAGCAATAAGCAAAAACATTTAACATAGTGGGATGCCAGCCGTCCAACGGGAGTTCGCCACGAGCCAACCACGATCCTGCCCGCCACGAGCCAACCACGATCCTGCCCAATCAACTTGGTATGCATAATAAAAGTTAGCAACGCTAAGTGAGTACTAGTTTAATTAAAACAACTATAAACTTTAGCAATTAGCAAATATTAAACTCTTAGGCAAGTAACGCACATTAGTATGTATGCCACATAAGTATACACTGTGAATAAACATAACACTTGATCATAAACTATAACACTTTACTCTGACTTGTAACATGCACACTATACTAGACAAGTAGACATAGTTGATCAACCACCGGAAAGCCACAAAGGTACTGCCCCATTTCTTCTTTGGTTACGGTGTTAACTTTAGACACCATGTGTTATCACAACGTTAATTTTAGACATTGTTTGAGGCTACGGTGTCAACTTTAGACATCGATGTTGATTTTAGACGCAATAAGTCTTCTTTAGTTTTTAACCAATGCAATACGCATACTTTGAGCATTGTTTTTTAAACACTTTAAAACTTCACAATCATTTTAGCGAATTTATCATGAGTTATTCTAAAACATAATACTTACTTTGAAAACTACGGTGAGTATGCCCACCGCCTTAAAACAAAAATGTATAGAGGGATGTAGAAACTCACCTAGGACACTATGATGTAATCTACTGAAATCGGAAAGATCCGATAGCGGGAGTCTTAAGTCAAATCTAGTTATCATACATTCGCAATGGTAGCATTGTGTTCCAATATTCGTGCACAGACCCCATCCTTCACAAACTAAGTGTACACCCAGACTGTGCCTATGCGCAAAGTCGAGTTGTAACATCTTGCCTATCGTACCATCAATATTGGCCGCTTTGTCCCAATTGGGTTACCCATCAGAAAACTCATGGATTTGTTTTTGTTGCCCCGATTAAGACTTCCTAGAAGGTCGCCCATCATGTTACTATTCCCACTTAAGCACGCTTAACTGTGAATCTTTCATGTACTCCGCAACCAATATACCTAAAACACGTTGATGATTTGAGAGGCATATCATTTCTTATGAACCAGGAATCTTTTTTGACCATGACCAATATGCCCATGCAAAACTATTTACATAAAACTTAGCTTCACAAGAATTTTACCTCAACCTAGTTAAAGCTTGATCTCGGAAAAACATATTATAACGACTTAAATTTCTAACCTCCCCTTGCTAAAAAATGGAATATGAATGAAGTCGTAAGGTTGCCTTCAATTGATACTCGAATTTGGTCTAAAACCGAGGATCTGAGCTTTTTCTAACTTCAATAGAAACTTAGTTGCTCTTTGTTTTTTAGAGGTAAAATATCTGTAGTCTGTGGACCACATATGCAGAAGAAAAGGTGGGCCAAACGTCTGCATTTTGTAAGAAGAAGAATGATTGTTTGTTAATGTTTGCAGTGTAACCCCAAAGCATAACTCACCATAACCCAGTCATGAACCACCCACAACCTAACCCGTGAACCATAACCCACCATAACCAAAACTGGCCGTGAACCACCCACAACCATAACCCACCATAATCATAAACACCATAAGTTAGCCACATCAATAACCCACCACTTGATTTTAGAAAAGGTTCTCTCTGCTAAAGAAAGAATCACAAAAATAATCGATAAAATTATATATGAAATAACTGCTTGAGTAAAACAATGTAAATATTTAATTAACTATAGAATATCATCCGTTCTCATCTTTTCTATACGCATATACTAGTAACAACTTATTATGTACATATTGTAGGTACCACCTGCAGATCTGTTACTTGTAGGTTCCATTTCCTTAGATGGAGGGGAGGGGGGAGGGCGGGCGGGCGGATAAGGAGGATGAGGAAAGAAGAAGGAGAAGAAAGGGTTTGGTGTTGAGAAGAAAATAGAAGGGGGAAAGAAAAGAGAAGATGTGGGAAGAGGTTGAACCATGCCTGCCCCAAAAAGAGGGCGCACGACATTTGTAAGGAGAGATCTTTCAAAAAAAAACAAATAAGTTGTAGACCCCCAATGTCTGCATGGGGTCTCCGCGGAACAGACAGAAGATGCTGGGAAAGTTTTCTGGCAAAAAAAAAAAAAACAACCCTTATGCAAATGAAGTTTTTAAAATGGTGTCTATATTTCCAATTTCCTTAAACACCACTGTGAAATATTACCTTTTGCTCTTATGGGGTTTCCATAATAGGCCGGCCAATCCATAATTACCATATTGCACTTTCTAAAACCATCAATATATTAAAATTTGGGATGTTACAATGTACATTTTGTATGATTATGCAAGCTTATAAAGGAGGCTAAATACATTCTAGAGAAAATGATTCCTTTTGTAGTTTTCTTAAAACAAACTGGTAAGAAGTATAGAGTATAATGTATAATCAGGTTTAAGTTATGAATTATTTTGAAGGGAGACTTAACTCCTTAATCATACAATCTAGCCTATACATATATATTTATAAGTAACTTTATAATTAAATAATAGTCTTTGGTACAAATGAATTAAAATAGTCAAATCTACTTAATCTAATATCCAATAGAAACCACGTGGATTTAATTTTCCAAGCTGGATCTAATAGAATATTTACAAGTTTTGACAATCTAATAACACAAGTTGCTTCAACCTTCATCACCTTCCTACAAGCAACGACCTTTGTCTTCTTACAAAACAGTTTTGCCTAACCAAACCCATTTAAATAACCACAAAGCCCTTGAAATCTCCACAATCATTTTCACCTCTAAAACTTCTTCATTGTGGTTCGAAAAGACGTACCTTAAACTTTTCTTAAACCTTTAGAATCTTATATTCGTCTTCTGATTCCAAAAACCGCGATCATCCATCCATCCGGTCGATAGTAAAACCAGAAAGAACGATGAAAAGAAATGCGAAATTCGGTAGTTTTATTATTTTCTTGGCGGTTTTGATGAGTTTTATTGGAAATATTGAGGGTGCAAGTGTGACATGTGTACCTTCATACGGATTCTTGCCATGCACAAGTGGGCTTTGGGGAAGACTTTTCTTGATCATGGTTTATCAGTATTTGATGTCTTTGGGTCAAAGTTATATATCAAACGGGTCGAATAAATTCTTCAGCCTTGTTGGACCCGGTATATTTGGAGCCGGTTTGTTTCACATTCTTGCAAACTTTCCGATGCTTTTTCTCATCCTTGGTAAGTGTCATTGTTTTTTTCATTTTTAGTTATATATCATAATCTTTTTATATACATCATAATATAACTTGAATATTTATTTCAACTTGAAAAGTCCATTATAATAGATCATATGAAAAGTTTGGAAACACCTAATTTTTTTTTTTTGAACGGCCAATTGGAATCACTCACGGACCACTGGAGTATCATCGTGCCACCAGTGATACCACGCGATCATATTCCACCACCAAGTCACCAATTCAGGAGGAAACTCATAATTATGAGAAAACCCCCTTTTGTGAGATTCGAACTCAGGACCTTATAATCTCTAAGTCTTATTTCACCATCAAGATGCCGCTGGGCTATAATGCCTTTGACAAATCTATGCATAATAGTATGACAACTATCACAAAGTTTGAAAATTAGATAAACTGTTTCTGATGATTTATAGGTGATATGATTCTTAATTTTGTAACTACTATTTTATTATATACGTAAAGCTTATGGTATATACAAAGCACATAATTCAGATATAAACACCATAATAACTCATGAATTGTAAACCTTAATTAATATTTTAAGCGATGTACTTTTAAATGGATCATCATAGAACCTTATGAAATAAAAGAAGAGAATGTTCAAGGTTTTGTTCTTTGACCAAGTCAAAAGCAAATTTGGCGTTCGAAATGTCCAATCCACGAGGGTGTAACACTATAATTATAACCTGAGTTAGGGGCTGTTTGGTTGATTAAGTGCTGAATCATTAAGAGGTCTGAATGGTTAAGAGGTCTGTATGGTTAAGTGCTGAATCATTAAGTTGGACCTCTTAATGATTAGTTTTCTTGTCCCACATTGGTATGAGAGTTTCATTAAGGTTCAACCTAGTTCAATGCTTAATGATTCAGTGCTTAATGGTTCAGCAACATCCCAAGTCTTAATGATTCAGCCTTAACCATTCCATTCAGAGGCTGAAACAAACGCGCTGAATGCTGAATCATTCAGCACTGAATGGTTAAGAGTCTCATTAAGAGGCTACCAAACAGCCCCTTAATGATACTTTCTAAGGTATTTTATAACAACTTGACCCACTTGTATCCATATATTTTGGCCATATTTTATATTTACAAGGCACACGATATGTAAATAGTTCTGATTTTTATTATATTTAAAAGTTGCACGACCTTTTTTTTTATTATTTATAAAACTCCATAAATAAATAAAACTTATAATATATGTTGAAAATATGAGTCAAAATCAAGAGTCAAAGTGAAAAATCAACCGATCAAAGTTCAAACATTAGTTCTAAAAGCTGCTGAAAGTTTCAAGGGGTGTTTCTGTCAATTATCCAAAGTATTATTAGTGTTATAATATGTTTTAGTCTGAATGTAATAAAAGTCCCAAACTATAAGAGCTGGTTGTGTCATTTTCAAAGTATGTTATAAGTTGGTTATGACTGATTAGGTCTTTCACTACTAGAAAAGTGACATTTTACAACAAAATTTTCTTACGGAAAAAAACGCGTCACAAATTTTAACAAAGTTTCTACTCATTTGTGACGACAAAAAAACTACAATTTTTTTTAGCAAATTTGCGACACAACATATCTACAAATTCTTAGGAAATTGCGTAGGAAATTGGTCACAAATTCCCTACACCATGTTTTCGTAGGAAATGCGTTGAAAATTGCGTAACAAATGTGTAGAAAGTGGTTTCTGACGAGGTTTTTTCTAACATCAATGTTTTATTCCAAATGCGTCACAAATTTGCTAAAAAATTATAGTTTTTTGTCGTCACAAACGAGTAGCAACCTTGTTAAACTTTGTGCCGCATTTTTTCCGTAAGAAAATTTTGTTGCAAAATGCCACTTTTCTAGTAGTGTTTATAATCAGGATTAGGATTAGGTTAAGAATTAGGATCATGTATTCATTCGATTATCAATAAAGTCTTTAATCTTTGGTTAATTGTTATCGATTGTTTCTGTCAAGGTGTTTATTTTACAACAATATAAATAAGAACAATGTATACAAATAAACATATCACGTATTAATTGTACTTATAACAAAATACATTAATGTTATTGACAAATATGTTTGCAGAGAATGGATTAACGGGTGATGATACGGGTGCATCTTTTAGTGCTGCAATGGGAATGAATGTACTAGCAGGATCAGCAGTCATGAGTTTAACACTAATTTGGCCATCTGTCATAGCTTTCGGAAGCTATGATCTTGTGGATGATGATGATGATACCATTCTACCACAAATAACTACAGGAGAAGAGCCATCATTTATAACCAAACTAACAGGTACTTATATTTATTAGTGTTCTTTGAATACAAGCAATCCAATATCATAAGCACTTTTAAATACTAGTGGGTTTACCCGCGCGTTACTGCGGGGTTTAAATTAGACCCAACGACAAAGAATACACACTGGCTAATTTTCTTAATAAAATGCCTATAACTCCTTTATAGTGCAAAGAATGCTCATCGTGGTAAATTTACATATAACTCCTTTTGTTTACAAAATTGAACAAAAAAAATCCATATTTTATTTCTGTTAACAAACTATAAGCAAATGTTGTAGAAGCATAGCAAAATACAACAATAAGAACAAAAATAGTAGACATAACATGTTGTAAAAGCATGGCAAAAAAAACAACAATAAGCATAAAAAAACTGTAGACACAACTAAAATAGTTCCTTGTAAAACATCAATACCTGATAGAAATATTAGAACCTACATCAATAATAAATCACAAAGACTTGGTTATAACCTGTTAAGTAAACATGAGGCATGAGTAAGAAAGCAGGCACATAGAAAAGGAATGGAAGCCATTGAGTAACAAATTCATCTTCAAATGCACTGAAAAATTAAAAGACATGAATGAAAAATTAGTGTTTAGGAAAAAGAACAATCGTAATTTAATCAAAGAACATTATGCTTTTAGTTGAGAGTCTATGAAGAGGAGGCACAATAAATAGGTAGGGCAATTGAAGGAGAATGACATTCAATAGTAGTGAATGCAATTGAATTGAGAAACCATTTAATTGAATGACGATGAAGGGCCTTGAGAAGAAAACGAAGAGAACAATTTTGGTGACATAATGGCAAGTATGGAAGAAGTTTTTATGTCTTAACTATAAAACCATGATCAAATTACTATCATGCCCTTAAAAGCATCTTAATTGTGACAAATATTCTTATTATACCCTTATGAATTAAGGTTGATTCAATTGTACATGTTGCTTTTGTACTTAATAAGATAGTATAATAGATAAGAGAATGATATTTCAAGTTATCCATTCATGTGCAAATCATAACTTATTGATTAGTTGGTGGGTAATAATGGAGGACTATGAAGTGGTTTATAATAATGAGGGGTTTCACAAAGTTAATGTGGTCATCTAATTCTCTATAAATGGGGGGTTACATGTCGGAAATGATATTAAGTGTGTATTACACACATATACAATAAGCATGATATGTTGTACACAAGGGGCAAAAAGGAAAGGAAATAACCAAAAAATAGACATTTGTGAAGAGTCTATTCAACTCCCATCTTAAAATTATGTTGAAATTACCTTATTGGACATGCTTGGTACTTAATAATAATATAATATAATATAATAATAACGTAATAATAATAATAAATAAATAATAGAGAAGAGATATATGTATATTCATATGTAGAAAAAAGTTTTAAAAAATCTATATCAAACCTACCAAAAAGATAAAATCTTAGCCACCTCAAAATTTTATATATCCATAAACATGGAAAAAATAGCTATAAAAAAAGTAACTTAACATTAAGTAATTATATTTAGATGAATAAAGGGTGTATAAAATAGTTAAAATCATTACTATTGAACTATATGTTTAAGAGTTGAAGGATTAAACTGGAGGATTAATATCATACATTGAATCTGACAGCTGGCTATAGCTGCAAAAAGCACCATAAGATCAGCAAAGAGTCTTTGATCACATTTGTAACAACTGAAACTGTCTTTATTGCACTCATTTTAAACAACTAAACTCTGCAAAAATAACAAAATTATTAAAGGTATACATTAAAGATAAACTTGGAGTGGTTTTCAACCAATTCGAATCGACAAGTAACACAATGTAATAATCAATATGTAGTTTATAGATTAACAATTGTTATACAGAATTAGAACCGAGAGAAGAAACCTGGACTACTGGGGTCCCTCTGGTGCGCGCTGATCATCATAAACTGCTATAAGCATTAGCGTCTCAACTAAACGAAGATGCAACAATCAATACTAAGTAACATTGAAACAAAAATCGATAACAATACCTTATCTACAAAGGTAGAATGTGAATAGAAAAGAGATAAGTAAAGAGATAACAATGAACAGAACATGTGCATTGGGCTTGATAGAAACTGATTAGAGAAAGATAAAAGGTGAATAGTAAAGAGATAAGGGCAAGAACTTACATACATCCCTGCCATTACTATCAATGGAAGTTTCTTCATGGAATGGAATAGAATTTGTTATGAATGATTAATATAAATAAAACACAATCAATGAATAATTGATTAGGAGAGCTCTTCATATGGCTTAAGAGAGAAGGTGAAGGGAGTTAGGGGTACTATAGGAATGATATTTTAGCTTTTAACTAAAAACAAAAGATAAAATTACTCTACTAACCCTCTAAGTGTCTTAATTGTCCCCAATATCCATATAATACCCTTATGAAATAAGCTTTATTCTCTTATACTTGTTGCTTTGAAAATTGTACCCATATTAAAATTCCAATATGGTACATCACTCCTCCTTTATAATGTATTATAGATTATAGATTAAAGTAACGGTTTTGGTTTAATTCTTTAATCTTTTTTTTTTTTTGTAGCATATGGTGTAACAACTGATAGCGAAACAAGCTACACTGCCCGAATCATGCTCATATCAATGATCCCCTTTCTCATTCTTCAACTCCCGAAAATCATCAATGTGACTACGGTCACCCGAGAGATAGTTCTGCTCACCCTCATTCTTACGTCGGCTTTCTTCATTGGTTACGCGGTGTATCAGGTTAGCCTTTTAAGACTCGAGCCAAACAATATCTAAGAAAAAAAAACCTATTAGTGTATAATAAAAAAAGATTGTAACACAATTAAAATTATCAACTGGTTTCTAACACAATATAACATGTCATATTATGTTTACAAGCAGATGTTCCAACCATGGATTCAAAACAGAAGATTCGATTATATTAGGCAAAAATTTGTCAAGAACAAATTATTGAAACTACTCTCAACTAACGGAAAAGCAAACGTCCAGCTTATCAAAGAGTTAGTACCCGCCTTAAAGTTTTTTTTTTTTTTTTTTTTTTTTTTTTTTTTTTTTTTTTAACTTGAAAATGACCCTTACATATAATGGGGTGAAATGTTGATGTGCAGCCTTCACAAGAAACTTGACAAAAATCATGATGGTAAAGTGACACATGCTGAGTTGAAAACTTTACTCTATGGAATACAACTACAAGCAGACGGTGAACTAAGCGATGATCTTGTCGAAAAAATCATCGATGAATTTGATTTCTCTGGTGACAAGTGTATTCAAGAAGATGAGTTTGTTAGAATATTAACAAAATGGCTCCAGGAGGCAAGAAAATCCCTCTCTAAGAATGATTATAATCCTCTTAGTTTCTTCCAAAAATCTCAAGAGGTAATTATTAATCAACCTTTTTTAAACTCATAAACAACTTTAAACGAGAACAACATTCGTACAAGTATCGAGTTGTTTAGAAGCTAGCAAAGTGACCTTTATTGTGTTTATATATATAGGGTGAGGATGTAGAACAACAACAACCTTTGATACCCAAGAAGAAAAACCTTAATGATGAGGGTTTGATTTGGGAGTACTTGAAGGCTTTGGCTTTGGTACTTTTAGGGACCGTTGTGACGGCTCTTGTTGCCCTTCCACTCATTATGAATGTTTCTGGTTTCGCTACTGATGCAAACATCCCTTCCTTCCTTATCCCATACGTTATAATACCGTGTGCCATAAACATACCTCGTCTTTTATCAACTATTAATTCAGCAAGCCAAAAGACTCAACGTGCCGCATCTTTAACTCTTTCGCAGGTATTTTCATCCATCCACAAGTATTAGATTAATTCTTGTTAATGTTACATTCACTTTTAATATCTTATGTTGTCTTACCCAATCTAAGTTCCACCCAAAAATTTCTTTCAAGTTTCAATGCCAAATAGATGATATGTATTGAATGACGAAAGAAATTACAAAATGGTCACTTTTATAGGAAATTCTAACAATTTGTCATCGAACTAAAAAGTACGAAATTAAATACCAGTGGCGTACCCACGCTATAGCCAAGGTAGGCAGGCACCCCCCTTAAAATTTAAAAAGTTAGTGTAATTTATAGGAAAAAATCCCGACCGCCCCCTTTAAAAGTTCGTTTAAACCGCCACTGTTAAATACGACGATCAAGAAAGTTAATGTGACAAGCAATAAATTTTGTGTGTTACCGAGAACTCATGCTTTCCTTAAGTTCAAACTAAAAAGTAGCTAGTGAACATATGCTTTCCTATATGGGTAGGTATTCGAGTTCTAGACCCCTTATCATCAATTACTGATTTTGTCTTTCTACAGATCTACTCAGGAGTGTTCATGAGCAATATGAGTAGCTTGACAACCTTTTTGTTAACGGTGTATATAAGAGACTTGCCATGGGACGTATCAGCTGAGGTTCTGGTTGTTTTGATTATTTGTGGAGTGATGGGAGTTTTCACGAGTACAATGACAGTTTTCCCACTTTGGACCGGGTACGCAGGCTATGTGTTATACCCTGTATCGCTACTCATGTTGTACATTCTTACCGCCGTTTGGGGATGGTCATAGGCTAGATTCATTTGTTATATATATATATTTTGTATTAAAGTTTTTTTCTTTCAATTTATTTTATTTAAAGAACTTTTTAGTCATGTACAAATTATATATATACATTAAAAAGCATGGTCGGTGGACCATGCTTTTCTATAATCAACCCTTAAGTTTTGTCAATTAACAAATATAATTCCTTAAGTTTACCTCTCTCTTTCTGCCTCTCTCTCACTCTAAGCTTCTCTGTTTTCTCTCCTTTCAATATATTACATCTCTCTCTTCGAAATTCTAGAAAAAGGAACAGAGACATATTCGGTAACCACCACCATGATCGTCCATCTCCGTCGCCTAGGTTTGATTACCTGGTATACTCTTAATCTGTATGGTCGGTGGATACAAGAAAATGACCCTATTGCTGCTAATGGGAAAGAAAAGTAGAATATTGTCCTTTAGAGAAAGACACAGCTGAAACGTGGTGACACAAGACATTGATGCAACCAAAAACCCAGATCTCGCCACCACCATCGCTAAAATAGTTTCTTTCCATCACCACCACCTCATATAAAACTCCTGCCATCTGTCTTCTCCGGGGAATGGTGTCGGTAGTTGACCACATATGGTGCCACTAGAAAACCGACTTGCTTGATCTCGCCGTAGCGGTACCATCGGAAATCTAATAAATCTAATAAATTGGAAGAAAAAACGATTGAAAACATTTGTTATATATATCCATGGTGATTCATATGAGTCATCTTTTATCTTAAAAAATGATAAAGGTCTCTTTTGGGTGACTTTGATCCAAGAGAGAGAGAGAGAGAAATAGCATAATGTAGCAATTACCTTTCTGTATTTTTTATTTAATGTATATTTCTCACAATCTTACTTTATCAAATCCAACAGCCTACAATTGAAAGTATTTTTTAAGAGATTTATTTTGTGGTTTGTACAATGGATTTGTAGTAAATCCATTTCTTTGTAGCTTATTTATAACTTTAAGAACTAAAATCATTAAATTATGAGATCTAATGAGTTATTATAATTAGGTACGTTTTGACGTTACTAAACCATTACACATATTGTAATGGTTAAGTGGAATGCTCACTAAACAAACAAGCTCGGGTTCAATTCTGGTTCTTTTGTATCTCGATGCTTCGATTGGATACGTCGAAACGCACAATTTCATATGGTTAAACGTGATCATATAATGTATCGTCAGCTATAAAAAAAAACCAATACTTTCTAACTTTTCACATGTAACCCATTCTACCCCTCAAACTTTGCTATGATGTCAAAGGTAACCCTCTAACTTTGTAATGTCAATTTGACTCCCTCAAATTTCTAAAATTTGAGATTACCCATTTCTTATGTTTTATATGGACGTGCCAGTATAAATTCGAGTCCGTATACACTTACACTTATTTTTTTTAAAACGAGTCAGGTCAATTATAAAATGTTTTCTTTTTATGTATTTTTGAGTTGGACTATGTTTTAACATAAATTTTGTTTGGAAACAAATCGGGGAAAATGTAATATGTTTTGATTCGACAAAATGCATAAAAAAAATTAATTTCTTATATGCTTATTTTTATGTACGAGTTGGTATAAATTTAAGTCAGTCTATGTTTAAACGAAAATTTGTTTCGGAATTGAGTAGGTCAAATATAATACATTTCTAAGCTTACTTTTATGTAGGTTTTCAATTGATGTATGTTTGGCGTAAGTTTTATTCAGAAACAAGTCAGATCTAATGTAATACATTTTCACTAGACGATATCAATTCGAGTTATTTTACGTTTTTACACCGCCGCAACGCGCGGCTGACAATATTTCTAGTTACAACAAAAAATTATGTGCACATGTTACAAAATTTTGCTTTCGTTTCATGTATATGAAATAATTTATTGAATTATTGATCTTTGGTGTTTATTATTTTAAATGAGGCTGTTATGTATTTTGTTAAAAAAAATATATATTAAAATAATGAAAATATATAGTATATACTGGTCATAAAATGTGTCCTGTCAGAAACTATGAATCTAAACAATACAACAAGAACAATACAAACACAAATACATAACACATGAACTAGCGAAAAAATGGTGACTAAAATATATTTATTAAGCTAAAACGTTGCCAACCAAACCCTAAAACAGAGCCAAATAGCTGAGTTCAGATACTGAGATACAAGATCTCAAAATGTTTAACTGATTATTGAGATCAGTTAATACAAAGACATACAAGACTGAAAAAGAATAATACAAACTTACAATGAAAAACCCTAGACTGAAACGAGAGAAAATACAAAGACTAGATGAGGTGAGAGAAGATAACAATCTATTTATATGAGCCTCGAGAACCTTCCATCAGCTGATAACCACCGAGTTAGTCTCAGCCATTGATTTAATCAACTGATTAAGGGGTGTTTGGGATTGCGTTTTGAAAACGCATATAATCAGTTTTTAGTGTTTGGGGTTGAGTTTTGAAATAGATTTTTAGGCTACCAAAATGCAATAATCTAAAAGCAGCTCCACCCCTGCTTTTCCAAAACGCAGAAGCTATTTTGAAAAATCAATCCCAAACACTCTCTAACAAACTCAGTCCACTTGTCAGAAGCCCACATAAACTCAGCCCATCTCCTTATAAACCAGTAAGCCCAATAAGCTTTTCAGCCCAATCAATAACCTGCCAATATTATAACGAAATAACACAAGACCAAAACAATACCAAATCATGTTAAGTGACTTGAATTATACTTTCTAACCAAATTCGTAGCAAAATTTACTACCGATTTTTGTAGCAAAAATCAATAGAAAATGCCTGTTTTTATATTAGCGGTAGTCTTGTAAATAATCCGCAGTCTTAAAAATAATCCTATAATCTATATTGATAAATGTGAGATAATTCATAACCACGAAATTTATTTTATTTTAGGCTTACCATTCATGTCACCTTCCTACAAGTTGTTGCCCTTTGGTTTCTAGTACATCAATTTGATCATAACTATCCTGAATCCCCAATAAATAGATATGAAAGCCATAAACAACCTTAATTTACAATCACTTCAACTCAACCAAACATTGAGGCCTTAATTACACTTATCCATTATAGTTTTCTCTTTAAAACCGGTTCGCAATCATTTTCTTCACCTTATCCAAGCAAACCAAACTATTTCAAGATTCCAAAACCACATCAGACCCGAGTTCACGTGCTTTTAGCTAAAGAGAAAACCAGAATAGAAAATGAAAATATACGGAAAAAATGAGAGCTATATTATTTTGTTAGCGATTAATTTGATGCGGTTTTGTGGGAAAACTGAGGGTGCAACGGTGACATGTGAACTAGACTACGGGTTCTTGCCGTGCACAAGTGGTGTTTGGGGAAGACTTTTCTTGATCGTGGTTTATCAATACTTGATGTCTATAGGTCAAAGTTATATTTCCAAGGGGTCGAATAAATTCTTTAGCCTTATCGGACCGGGTATATTTGGAGCCAGTTTGTTCCATATTCTTGCAAACTTCCCTACTCTTTTCATTGTCCTTGGTAAGCTTCATTTCTTCCCAATTTCGGCCATCTTTCTCTCATTTTTTTCCTAGGACAAAATTTTGCATGATTATTAAAAGCTCCCAAGGTGATCATATATGAACATGTAAGAGAATTTTTCATTAACCCGCATTCTAAGATAACATAGGATACAATACTACACTTAATTACGGATCATAATGTAATTTAGGTAGATTATCTTGTAATTATTTTTGGTAATTCCTTTCTCCTCAAATTTAGGGAGTTGTATATATTATGACTAGATTATACCCCGGGAGCGTCCCGGGTTGAGAAATTTAATATGATACATCAATTTTACATATGAAATAGACTGATGTATAACTCTAATATTAATATCTAACCTAAACAAATTAACAATGTACAACTCCAATGCTAACACCTAACCTAAAAGAATGTAGAACTTTAATGTAACTCTAATATTAACACATATCCTAAAGACTAAACAAATGTACAACTCTAACATACTAATATTGATACATAACTTAAAACAACGTATAACTCTATTAACCTATTCGGCTCTGGTTGAAAAAAAATTCATATTTACTGATTTAAACATAATTAGTGACTTGTCTATATATGATTAATGATTTACCTGAACACTTTGTGTTTTTTTTCTTGTATGAACAAAACCCCACAAAAAAATTTCTCCGTTTTTTATATAGCACTATGGTACTTGTTGGAAAGATAATAAAACGCTCGTTAATTTGGTGTAATTTTTTTCTTTAAAAAATATCGTATATTAAAAATATTAACGTTTAAAAATTATGGGAGGAAACGTGAGGGTGAAAAATCAAATTTTGTTTTTAAATTATTTTTTTCCTAAAATATCTCAATGCCACATGAGATGACACATGACACACTCAAGGAAGAGAATGCCTCTTTGAGTGTCATGTCATTAAAATGGCTTTGGTTTATTATATTTATTGATATTGATATTGATATTGATATTGATGAGATCAATAAGAAAAGAGCAAGCATACAATTCTACATGATCGATGGGTCGACATTGCGACATACTAGATTTATTGTTTTTTTTTCTTCTCAATATTACATGTTTAAATATTATATTGTTATAATTTAAAATCAAAACTAATATTAATTTCATTAAGTATAATAACTAAACTCTAAATTCATAATAATTTCTCAGTTAATATTTCATAAAATATCTGTTGGACGTTTGCATCACAGATATTTTTATAAGTGTTTATAGACCACTCAGTTTTAGTTAGATTTTGAGAAGGAGACAGGCCATAATTTTGGATGTTTTCAACGAATATGTAATTCCGATTAAGCAAGTTAGCCTTCATTGCAATTTTTATCCCGCTAGCTAAAATACCTCATACGTCTAAAAATAAATAAATAAATATATATATTTTTTTTTAAGATTAACTTTCATAAAACTACGAAACCAAGACAAGCTATCACCAAGGCAGAAATAGCAAGCCGAAAACCAACAATAAAAACGTCCATAATTACATTACATCAAAATTACACCATCTATCCCAATCCACCACTCCTTACTTGAACCTATGTGTGTGCCATATAAATCCCAAAATCTTAATATCGGCAATGATGTCCACCACATTTGGCTCCTTACTTGAGAAAACCTTATCGTTCCTAGCCCTTGACAATCGCCAACGCGCAATAATAATCACCCCGTGAAGCACCATTTTCTTATTCCCCGACACGCCGCATAACTCGTGCATATCCACTAAATCTTTAACATAAAAAGCAAAAATATCTGGAATTCGACACCATCTAGAAATCCCATGTCACACTCCCGCTGAAATACCACATTCTGTAAATAAATTTTCAACCGTTTCCTCCTTACACTCGCACCAAACACAAAATTGATTGTCCACTTGAATGCTTCGCCTTAACAAAGCTGTCTTTGTGGGAAACCTATCCAAAAAAGCATGCCACATAAAAATGTTACACTTAAGCGGCACCCACTTACTCCACTTGAAACCGAACCGCGTACCATTTGTCGACGAACCACACATCCACTCTTTAACCGCAGCGACATAAAACCATCGTTTCTACCATCACTCCATTCCCAACTATCATACCTATCCTTAATCGAGACTCCTTGCTAAAGATGAGCATGGTACCGGTCTGGTACCGAACCGGTACCAAAAATCCTGGTACCGAAATTTCCTAAAAGTGGGTATTGGTACCGAAAACAACCGGTACGGTACCGGTATTTGAACGTAAAAATCGGTAAATACTGGTACCGAAAAACCAAAAATGTGGCTACCGGTAGTGGTACCGAAATTGATTCGGTACCGGTACGGTATCGGTTCAGTACCGGTACCACCTTCTTGAAAACCTTCACTTCTTAAAACTTCTTGAACCTTAGTAGCAAAATCATTTAAATCATTCACCCCTAAGGCCCTTCCCAATCGCTAACAATAGTGACATTAGCATCGTCATTTAGACCACCTCCCTCCAGTTCCACTCGTCTTCTCTATTCCCCATGCCCATATCTGAGCGCATATTTAAATCCGGAGTATAGTAACCACCATCCGAATCCCTTTGACCACTACAACTATGGTCCGAAGAGGAAGAACCAATGCCAATCAACTTACCCAATCCGAACATATCAGTATCGTCCCTTTGTCGCTTCTTAGGTCGTTCGTGAGAACCGCTCGACTCCCCCTATTCTTAAACAAAGACTTTCTTCTAAACTTCTTTCGAACCGACAAAGTGCCAACCTTCACATTATTATCGGCTTTCCCATCACAAGCCGATTCGACACCAATGTTAAAAGTAGCTTCAACACCCGACCTATCGTCCCCCGATCTCACCCATCTCCAAGTCATCTCCTAATGCATCACCTAAGTTTGGCTCCACAACTCGATCGACAACATTATCCTGCACCATCACCTCGGAAACGTAATCGAACTCCTCAACACAATCACGAACCCATTCGCATACATTCTCATCAATCCAAACATTAAAAGTAACCCCTCTCCAGGAAATGTCCACTCAATCAACAATCCAACCGCAAGATTTGCATAAAACACCAATATACGCATAAGAGAAATTATTATCATCGGTAGACATGCGAGCCGGCTGCACTACCACACCATATCGAGCCCCCACTAAATCAAACACTTGATCTAACGCTAACTGTATAGGGACTCCATGAACTTGCAACCACGCAATCCTCTCATCCGTCAACTTTTGTTTACCCTCCCATCTTTCAATAGACACAAAAATATCCATCCATAACTCTTTGTCTAGCCAAAATCTTTCATTGTCTTCCATGCTCTTGAAAACCAACATTACATAGAAACCTGACATATACTTAATCTCAACTGAGCTTTATCCTCTATTGTCGTGTCTTTGGGCGGGTGAATGACCGAGTTTTCCCCATAATTGGTAGCTGGTGGGCCAGGGGCTCCGTCTGTTTAGGTAAAGGCCGGCTAGGGCTCCTTTGACCATTAATAGTTCCTAGTAATGATTACATTTTTAACGGCCAACAAAATACGTATATCATGAAAAGGCAAACAAAGACATTAGCCAACAAAAAAAATACATGAGTACATCACCCGAATACATAAATCAAACCCCCATAGATAACTTAAAATGACACGATCAGTGTTAAAGGTAAAGACAAATTTGGCTGGTCAACAGATGTCAACTATGGACATAATGTGTTACAATGAAGTCCAGGGACCAGTTATGACAATATTACAAAGTTTATTCTGCTTTAATAACGTTTGAGCTAAAGATGCAAATGATAGGAGTTGAGGGACTATTTCTGCTGAGATCCAAACTGTTAACAGACTGGTTAACGAACTCTTTGGGGATTAGGGCTATATAATCTTTTGATTGTAATCATTTGGTGTAATTGTTTTCTTTCAATTCCTTTTGTAATCGTTTTTCGTTTGATCAATAATAAAGCTCGAAGCATTCGGTTAATGTTATTATTGTCGATTTCATAGCTTAATTCTCTAACAATGAGTCCCAAGAGTGCAACCGCCTTAGACTGATGTCTAATCCAAATAGAATCTTTATCACCTCAACACATCATCGCGTTACGGCTTCGCCTAATGCACCACACCACAGTTCTCATAACCGAGTAAACCGTTATCTTCCACTTTTGGGATCCTCAACAAGTGGATATATCCCTTGACCAAAAAAGAACAATATAAAAGTGGTCTATGGTATTGATATTATTGATAATCTTGAATGATACAATATGATCCCTTTATATAGGGAGAATGAACAAGATAAATAAGGAAACACAATAATCTAAATATCTATACAATTCAAAATTCAAATCGGCTAAGAATCTTCTAGATCTTCTAGATGCCGATTATGCTAAGATCCCCCTGCAGTTTGATCAGGCGCTGAGCAGACGGTTAAACTGGACCGGAAAGATTGAAACAGCTCTCGAGATAATCCCTTGGTGAAGATATCAGCGTATTGCGAGGAGGAGGGGACATGCAAAACTCGAATGTGTCCTATGCGAACCTTCTCACGCACAAAATGAATGTCAATTTCCACATGCTTAGTACGCTGATGTTGAACCGGATTATTTGATAAATAAACTGCAGAGACATTATCACAATAGACCACGGAAGCATGTTGTAAAGGAACTGAAAGTTCTAGCAGGAGATTACGTATCCAGGTGGCTTCGGCAACGGCATTTGCGACACCTCTATATTCGGCTTCAGCACTTGAACGGGAGACAATTGGCTGACGTTTGGAGGACCATGATAAAAGATTATCTCCTAAGAAGACACAATACCCACTCGTAGAACGACGGGAGTCAGGGCACCCGCCCCAGTCAGCATCAGAATAGGCCACAAGAGAGTGTATGGCGGATTTAACAATCCGTATCCCGTAGGAAATTGTGCCCTGCAAGTAACGTATAATACGTTTCATAAAATTAAAATGTGGCTCACGGGGTTCATGCATGAATAAACACACTTGCTGAACTGCATAGGAGATATCAGGCCTGGTAAAAGTCAAATACTGTAATGCCCCGGCTAAGCTGCGGTACAAGGTGGGGTCATGAAATAAGGGCCCGGCAGAAGCACTGAGCTTGCAGGAGAGGTCAACCGGAGTAACACACGGTTTGCACGAAGTCATGTTTGCTCTGTCAATGATGTCCTTCGTGTACTGCGATTGTGAGAGAAACAACCCGTGAGTAGTGTGTGTGACTTTAATACCAAGAAAATGGTGCAAGCGGCCGAGATCAGTCATCGCAAATTCCCGAGAAAGCGACCGAATGATATCCTGTAAGAAAGCATCCGAAGATGCGGTAAGAACAATATCATCTACGTATAGAAGTAAATAAGCCACATGTTGTCCCTTGTTGTAGATGAATAATGAAGTGTCACACGCACTGCTTCGAAAACCCTGTGATAAAATATATGTAGCAAACCGAGTATACCAGGCCCGTGGGGCTTGCTTTAGTCCATAGAGGGACTTCTTCAAACGACAGACGAAATTTGGATGCCTTTTGTCTACAAAACCAGGGGGCTGATGCATGAAGACGGTTTCCTGTAAATGCCCATGAAGAAAAGCGTTCTTGACATCCAACTGATGAATAGGCCAAGACCGTGAAACCGCCAAAGATAAAACAGTGCGTATAGTAGCCGGTTTAACAACCGGACTAAAAGTGTCCCCACAATCTATCCCGACCGTTTGTGACTTACCGTTAACCACCAAACGTGCCTTGTACCGCTCCAAAGACCCATCTGCTTTAAACTTATGACGAAAAAGCCACATACAACGAATAATAGGGCTATCAGTGGGTCGGGGGACCAACTCCCAAGTTTCATTTTCCTGCAAAGCATTAAACTCAGCCTGCATAGCGTGTGTCCAATTCGAATCTGAAAAGGCTTTGGCATAGGTGGTGGGAATAGGTGAAATGGCGGAAGTGTGAAGGTTAAGCGGTGGCTTGAGGGAGCCAGTTTTGGAACGGGTAGACATTGGATGTGTGTTGGTGTTAGCCGGAGGCGGGGCTGGAGTGGATTGGGCAGGCTGGGTTGGGCCAGGGTGAGGTTGCTGTTGGGCCGAAGGCTGGACAGCAGGGAAACCAGGTGGGCTGGTCAAGGCCGGTTGTTGATTGTGGGTAGCAGAAGGGTGGGCCGTTTGGTTGGGAGCGGGCTGAGGACGGGGGCGATGGGAGTAAGTGATCGGTGGTTTGGGCTGGTTCACAGTGGGCCGGGCGGGTAATGTGGATGTTGGAGTAGGGGCCGGTTGAGTTGGTGGAGGATGTGAGATAGGCGGGTTTTGGGAGAAAGTGAAAGAAGGTGGGACGACATCGTCAAGGAAGTGATATGACGTGGTCGGGTTAGGGATGGTGTACGGGAAGGTAGACTCGTCAAAAGTGACGTGTCGGGATATATGGACCTTTCCCGTAGTGGGGTCAAAACACCGGTATCCTCGGAAATCAGGGGGATAACCGAGAAAGATGCACCGAATTGCCCGAGGGTAAAGTTTGTGGGGTTGAGTGGCCGATGTATTAGGGTAGCATGCACACCCGAACACTCGTAAGTGGTCATATGTGGGGTGGCGAAGGTAAAGGGCAAAGGTTGGGGTAAAAAAGTTTAAACGTTTAGTGGGTAGGATGTTATGTAGGTAGGTGGCAGTGTGAAGAGCTTCCACCCAAAAGGAAGGGGGAAGGTTGGCATGAATAAGGAGGGCGCGTATGATATCGTTTAGACGACGTATCATACGTTCCGCTCGGCCATTCTGGGAAGAGGTTTGGGGACAGGAAAAACGGAATAATAAACCGTTTTGGTGGGCAAATGTCTTAAATGCATTATTATCGAATTCGCCACCCAAATCACACTGAAAAGTTTTAATTAGGCGGTTAAATTGAGTGTGAATGAGGCGGTGAAATTTCTGAAAAGTGTTAAAGGTTTCGGATTTGTATTTAAGCGGATAAACCCAAACGAAGTGGGAAAAATTGTCTATAAGTACCATGTAATATTTATAACCGGATTTACTAGGTACGGGTGAGGTCCACAAGTCACAATGAATAATATCAAAAGGAGCAAACGTATAAGTATTAGAAGCATAAAAAGGTAAACGTTTACTATTTGAAATGTGACAAGAATTGCAAAAAGTAGACCGATGGTCTTTATTACATGGAAAATTAAAATTACGAGATAAAACATCTAAAACTTGAGCGCCAGGATGGCCTAGACGATCATGCCAAGGTTCAGACTTTGTTGTGAGGAAACAGGCTTGAGGTGGTAGTTCAGGTGCGGTGAATGGATATAAGTCCCCAGTGCTATTGTGGCGAGAAAGAATTCTTCCATTGCGAAGGTCCTTCAAAGAAAAACCAAATGGATCAAATTCTATGGAAACCCAATTATCACGTGAAAAACGTCTAACGGAAATAAGGTTTTTAATAATCTGAGGACTATAGAGGACATTAGGTAAAATATAGGTTCGGTTGGGCAGGGTGAAGTAGCCAGTTCCAGATTTGAGAATTGGAATACACTCGCCATTACCGACTAATAGTTTAGTACAAGCAGTAGATGAAGAAGGGAGTTTGATCATACCTTGGTCGTGAGTAGCATGTGCCTTGGCGCCGGTGTCCATGTACGACGTTGGATCTTGAGCCTGTAAATTCATAGCTGAAAAAGCCGCACTTAAGTCGGATGGACAAAGTGCATTATAACCATAGTTTGGAGGGGCCGAAGGCTGAGGGTTCGTAAACCCGGTATACTGTGCCGAGGCAACTTGATCAGAAGCGCTGGTTTGTGTCTGTCCGCTGCCCGAAGGCTGTTTGGTGTTGGTGTTGGGCTGCCATGGTAAAGTCGGGTAAGGGCAAGGTGGGGTAGACCACCAAGCCCAATTGGGGTAAGCTGACATCTGCTGGAACCACGGTGATGGGGTACGAGGCTGACCACGGCCCCTGCCCCCGCGGCTGCCGGAGCGTCCTCTGCCCCGGCCCCTTCCCCGTGAAGAATACGGATAAGGGTTGGGGTTCGGACTAGGTTGCTGAGATGGTTGTTGCTGCGGGTTGTTGGAAGGTGGCTGAGATGTTTGCTGTTGTGCGACCAGGACAGAAGACTTGGAGGATTGTCGGGCTTCAAGGCGAATCACTTCCTCGTTAAGCATGGTGCACGCGGTATCCCAGTCCGCGTTTTGCTGGTTAATTAAGGATGCTGTTGTGTCGTATTCGGCTGGGAGGCCGCGTACGAGTTGGAGGACGAGTCGGGATTCCGTAATGGGTTGATCAACATCTTCAAGCTGGCTTGCGAGTTCCTGTAATCGCTGGCAATAGCTGTCAACAGAAGAACAATTAGCTAAAGTTAGGTTACAAAATTGAGTTTCGAGCGCGGTGGCCCGTGCTTTCTTATTGCTGAGAAACGTCTTTTCCAGCTTCTCCCAGGCAGCCCGTGCGGTGTCAACTTTACCGAGGATTTTGGGCAGAATACTATCTGCAACAGTACTGCAGATCCATTGTAAAACCAGCGCGTCAATTTCCAACCATTCTGCGTAATCAGGAGCGGCTTCTGCAGGGGCTGGCGAACCATCAATGTGGTTTAAAACTTTGTATGCTACTGCGTGCATCCGAAACAGGCGTGTCCAGGCCGTGTATGTGACCTGTTTGCCGTCTAATGTACGGACTTTGGATTGAATATTAGAAACAGAGTATGCCGGGTGTAACGGGGTGGGTTTGGCAGTCGCCGAGGAGGCTGCAGTGTCGTCTTCCTTAGCCATGATGGAACCGGAAAGAGCAGAAAGGCTGCAGGTTAGATCGGCGATCGGAAAAAAAAAAAAAGAACAGCTGCAAAACTGATCGAAACCAGGAAAGGAAAGGTAAATTAGGGTTTGAGCCGTAGCTCTGATACCATAAAAGTGGTCTATGGTATTGATATTATTGATAATCTTGAATGATACAATATGATCCCTTTATATAGGGAGAATGAACAAGATAAATAAGGAAACACAATAATCTAAATATCTATACAATTCAAAATTCAAATCGGCTAAGAATCTTCTAGATCTTCTAGATGCCGATTATGCTAAGACAATATAGCCTGAGATTTTACACCGCTTGGAAATATGGTCCCAAACCCTTTGAGCCAACTAACACGAGACAAATAACTACTAGTATTACATTAGACTTAATAAATAAGAAGATAACATGTTTGATAATTAATTTTGCAGAATCACAATTATCGAGCGACGAAGCTGGTGCATCTTTAAGTGCTGCAATGGGAATGAGTGTCCTAGCAGGATCAGCTGTCATGAGCCTAACACTGATTTGGCCTTCTGTAATAGCTTTTGGAAGCTATAATCTTGCTGATGATGATGCCACACTTTTACCACAACTTTCGGAAGACGAGCCTTCGTTTCTAACGAAATTAACAGGTACTTGATTAATTTCCAAGATCACTTACATTAAAAAAAATGTTCTTGTTTTGGGGTGCGCCTATGTTTTTTGGTAGGGGTGGTGATTGTTAATGAAGTTTACCTTTCGAAAAAAATACTTACATTAAATAATACTTACATGAGTTTAATTAGTTTTTTTTTTTCATATGTACACTATGTGTTACTTTTTTCAGCGTATGGTGTTGAAACTGATAGTGACACAAGCTACACTGCTAGACTCATGCTTGTGTCGATGATACCATTTCTAATTCTACAACTCCCAAAAATCATCAATTCGACTTCGGTAACTCGGGTGATAGTTTTAATCGTTCTCATTATGACACTGAGTTTCTTCATTGCTTCCAGTGTGTATCAGGTTAGCCTTTTGTGTTTCAAACATTGAAAGTATGACATAAATTTTCATCAAGATGCATTCTTAATCAAATTCTAATGGGTAGTTTTAAATATTTTGTTGACATGATGTGTCTTTTTTAAATCTTTTCACAAATCACAATTATAGTTGCCACACTTACCGCACCTCCATAAAACATCTTATTTTATTTTTTAATGTTACACTTTAAAGTTTAATTTTAATATTCTCTAATTGCATGTAATATTTAGTATTATTATTTTTAATTCTAATCATAAAATTTTGACATTTATCTATATTTCAACGTAAATCACACTATATTAATATACAAACTGAAATTGAAAAGTGATTATGATTTCTGATATTCGTATATGAATATTTTAGTGAAAACCAAGTTGTATTTAAAATAATGTAGGTCTCGCAATATCAAAATATATGTTATTTGTATACATAACTGGAAACCCTCCCCCCCCCCCCCCCCCCCCCCCCCCCCCCAAATAATATAACTTTCTATTCGAATTAAATACGGTTTACAAATTACAAATGTAGATCTTCCAACCATGGATCCAAAACAGAAGATTCGACTATGTGAGACAAAAGTTTGTCAAGAACACATTATTGAAACTACTCTCTGTAAACGGCAAAGCAAATGTGCAGCTTATTAAATGGTAAGTATACTTGCCTCAGATTTCTCTCTTTTTGTTGCAATTGGCATGATCTAATGATCGATCAAGTGAAACATATATTAATGTGTGCAGCCTTTACAAGAAACTTGACAGTAACAACGATGGTAAAGTGACTAAAGCTGAGTTGAAAACTTTACTCGTAGGAATCCAAATGCAGGCAGACGGTGAACCAAGCCAAGATCTCGTAGATAGAATCGTCGATCAACTTGACATTACAGGAGATGAATCTATTCAGGAAGATGAGTTTGTTAGAGTACTCACACAATGGTTAAATGAGGCTAGAAAATCACTCTCTAAGAATGATTATAACCGTCTTAGTTTCTTCACCAAATCTCGAGTGGTAACGTTCTATTTTAGGATGGATGCACAAACGTTTCTATTTTTAGAAGGTTTATATATAATGCTAGTTCTATATGTATGGGGTAAGTAAGTAGCTAGAGTGACCGTTTTTTTTGTAATTATATAGGATGGAGATGAAGAGCAAGAGACTTTGATACCAAAGAAGATAAATGTTAATGATCAAAGTTCAATTTGGGACTACTTGGAGGCTTTGGTTTTGGTACTCATTGGGATTGTTATGACGGTTCTCATTGCACAATCACTCATAACAAATGTCGCGAATTTTGCTACTGACGCAAAAATCCCTTCATTCTTCATTCCATACTTTGTAATACCTTGTGCCATAAGCATACCGCGTCTCTTATCAATGATTACCTCGGCAAGACAAAAGACTCAGCGTGCCGCATCTTTAACTCTTTCTCGGGTATTTATTTATATCCATTCTTTATTAATATTACTTGCAAATTAAAATGAGGACTAATGTTGAAAACAAATTTGATTTTGCTTTTTTGTTAGATCTATTCAGGGTTGTTTACGAGTAACATGAGTAGCTTGTCAACATTTCTATTAACGGTGTATATAAAGGACATTCCATGGGATGTAGCTGCCGAAGTTTTGGTTGTGTTGGTGATCTGTGTAGTGATGGGAGTTTTCACAAGTACAAGGACAGTTTTCCCTCTTTGGACCGCCTTTGTGGGTTATCTATTTTACCCTATCGCGATACTCATGTTGTATCTTCTTACCGTCGTTTGGGGTTGGTCATAAGCTAGATCAAGTATATATCTTGCATTCTACTTTTGGTTCTGGCTCATTATTTTTAATATACATCCTGGACATATACAACTTACAACTTATTTGTTAATGTATGTTATCAACCAACGTATATTGTAGTTTAAACATTTAAATACCAATTGAGTGTATAGTAACACAAGTCAGAATTGGTCTTCCAATTTAGCAACAAACGTATATTAATTAACAAATTAATGTATTATCGTTGATAAACAACAATATATTCGTTGCTAATTTTTGGGTTGGTAAAATGATAATTTTATTGTGAAAGTACAAAAACCGTAAAACATAAGTATCGTCCATTACTAACATGTAACAGTCAACAATAATGTGACTTGTACACCATATAATGTTTCACTCATCAAAAAATGGTGGAAGATGACTACAACTTACAGCTTGGTTTAGACCTTTAGACACTTTGATCAAAGATATCTGTATGTCAATCATGTTGCATGTATTTTTATTTGATAAGATATGTCAGTTTGGATTGAATGTGTAGATATTTTGTAAAGTTAAAGCCAAATGGTCCCGTAGCTCAGTTGGTTAGAGCGTTGGTCTTATGAGCCGAAGGTCGCGGGTTCGAGCCCCGCCGGGACCATGGATTCTAAATATAATATTATTTTTGTTACGGCTCCATCATTTTATCATAATTCCTGATCTATTTCCAGTTGTTAAAATAGAGATCTTATCATTAATCGTTGTTTTTTTCTCTCTACAATGTTACGTATATCATAAGATTAAATTGGATCTAAAAATTCTACTTCATTGACTTTTATATGTTATTTTGCAACGTTTAAAAATGAGGGTATTGTTATAATATGTATCAATGATATAAGAGGTTAAAATTTATCACAGTTAACAATTTGCTAGATCGGCTGTCTTGGTCAATGGCTCCCCCACTTTCGAATTTAATTGTGAGAAAGGGGTGAGACAGGGTGATCCGTTATCTCCGTTCCTTTTTTTAGTAGTGATGGAGGTGTTACATGGTATGTTGGAGAAAGCCGAAGACTTGGGGATTATTAAGGGGATTCAGTTCGGAGGTGATACAAAGGCCTTGACTCATTTATTTTATGCAGACGATGCTATGATAGTTGGGGAATGGTCGGATGATAATTTGAAGAATATTGCTAGAATTCTCCGGGTTTTTTTATGTTTGTTCTGGGCTAAAGATTAATTTAAAGAAATCTTTTTTATATGGTGTTGGAGTGGGAGAATCCGAATTGGAGGTGATGGCGAATAATATTGGGTGTAAGACCGGAATATTACCATTTGATTATTTGGGGATTCGGGTTGGTGCGAATATGAATAGGATCGCTAACTGGTCGCCGGTTATTGACACCTTAAAATCTAGATTGTCTACATGGAAGGCAAAGACTTTATCATTGGGAGGTAGGCTCACGTTGGTCAAGGCGGTATTATATACCGATATACTATTTTTCATTATACAAAGCACCCTCGACTGTTATCAAACAAATGGAGAAACTAATGCGAGACTTCCTTTGGTCGGGGAAAGATGGTGTAAATAAGGTGCATTGGGTTTCGTGGGAGATAATTACTAAACCAAAGAAAGAAGGGGGGTTAGGGATCACAAGGTTATCGGTGGTTAACTTGGCATTACTTGCTAAGTGGGCATGGAGATATGTGACGGAGAATGGTATGATTTGGAGACGTATCATTGATAATATTCATCGTGGTCGGGGAATTCGGAATTTTCTTCCTGTTAAGAGATCATTGGCGGGGTGCTAGAAAGCTATTGTAAACGTGCTAGAAGGGATTATTATTCAAGGGAAGCCGCTGCAGTTTTACATCAGAGGTATTATAGGTAATGGTGAGAAAATCCGGTTTTGGTATGACATTTGGTGGGGTGAGACGGCTTTGAAAGATCGGTGGCCGTGTTTATATAGTCTGGAGAAAAACAAAAGCTGTATGGTGCGAGATAGGCTCCAACGTGTTAATGATGTTACGATCTTAAAGGAGGAGTGGAGGAGGGGTATACGGTCAGTGGAAGAAATTTCGGAAGCCGAGGACTTAAGACGCATGACGGCGGATTTTATGGGCAGCAGTGAAGAGGATAGATGGGCGTGGAATGCTGCTGAGATTGGGAAGTTTAATGTTGCAGACTTCAAAAAAATGGTACTTGATTCTGATACAAGATCTGTGACAAATTCAAGCGTATATAAATGGATAGCCTGGATTCCGATAAAGGTAAACCTCTTGTCTTGGAGAGCTAATATGGAGAGGCTGCCTACTCGGGTAGCTTTGTCTAGAAGGCGGATACAAATTCCAGATACAGCTTGCCCTTTCTGTAACATGGGTGTGGAAGATGTGAAGCACGTTTTCGTCTCGTGTGGTTTTGCATACGGGGTATGGAGTATGATAATCAAATGGTGTAAGTTGGAACCTTTTTATGCCTATGATTTTGATGACTTATTGATGCTCTACAAGAATGTACATGGTGGGAAATGGAGGAAAAAGATAGTGCAAGGTATTGTGAGGATTACGGCTTGGGCTATTTGGAATACAAGGAACATGAAGATATTTCAAAACAAGGATCGGAAGATTATGGAGGTGGTGGCGGAGGTGAAATCAAGGTCTTTCTTGTGGTTAAAGTATAGGTCGAAATGCAAAGAAATAGTTTGGAAGGAATGGTCTAAGTACCCGATGTATTTTTGTACGTAATTGGGCAGCTCTCGGTTTGAGAGCTTGTCCGTTTTAATGAAAGTTAATTTTCAAAAAAAAAACTATGGTTCTATTAATTGAGGACATAGTGTACTATCATGAAGGCCATTTAGATGTCTTGAGATGTTGTGTACATACTGGGGCTCCTTGAGATGTGGTTTGTTATAGGTGGGGTTGGGGTTTGTGATGTAATCCTTAGAGGGAATCAAGCTCAAAGAAATTAAGGAAGAGATTAGAGACTAAATTGGGGCAATTTTCTAATGATCCATTAATGAAAAACAATTACAACTTAAATAGGAAGTGGGGATACATGTCCACCATACCACTACTAGCATGTACACCATGTCATGCCCTTATTTCTAGCCATGATCTCCACTACTTTAGATCATGTCAACTACTAATTCAACAAACAAATAAAATAGTAAACATTAATTCTAAGCTGCTGAAAATAATAAAACTAATCCATAAATCGGGCTGGCTTCACGGACTATCTCTTGGGCCGATCATACTGGGCTGTAGTTGCTGAGCTACTGGGCTGTCCCGCATCATCTCTCCTTCTTGAAAATCTGCATTGTCTGCAATGTTGGTGAAGTTCGGAAAAGATTGTTCCAATTCAAGCTTGTCTTCCCACGTCGCCTCTTCTAACAGCTTTTTCTCCCATTTAACTAAAAATTGAGACTTTCCAGCTGAATCCAATCTTGCATCCAGAATGGCTTCGGGCAGAAGACCTATTTCCTTGTCATTGCCGAATTCCTTTAAATCTCCCGGGGCAATAGACGTATTCCCGTGACTCGCTTTCAACAATGACACATGAAATACCGGATGGATACGCGAACCCGATGGCAACTCCAATTTATACGCAACATTACCAATGCGTTCCAACACCTTGTAAGGCCCGTAAAAGCGACGTGAAAGTTTCTCATTTGAACGAGTAGCAACAGTTGACTGACAGTATTTTTGTAAGCGAAGATAGACATAATCACCTACTGCAAATTCCTTTGGTAATCTTTTCTTGTTTGCATAATTAACCATCTTTTGTTTGGCTATCTCAATCGAGGCTTTTAACTGAGAAATGAGAGTTTGATGCTCTAACAAGGAAGCCTCGATGGAAGCAGTCTTCGAACTACCTAGAACATAATCATGAATTGAGGTAGCATCACGCCCATACAAGCTCGAAATGGTGTCATTCAGATCGAAGAATGATGTGTGGTGTTATAGGAAAACTCGGCTAAATACAAGAAACATTCCCACTTTGTTGGTTGATCAAAGACAAATGCTCGTAAATACATCTCTAGGCAACGATTAACAACTTCAGTTTGACCGTCCGTTTGCGGATGGTAAGCGCTAGAGTGTAACAGTTGGGTTCCCAATTGCTTGAATAATTCTTTCCAAAAGGCACTAATGAAGATGTGGTCGCGGTCCGAAACAATCGTTTTGGGTAACCCGTGAAGGCGATAAATTTCACGAAGAATATAGAAGCTAAAGAAGCAGACGTGTACCCGGTCAAAAGAGAAATGAAGTGAGCAAACTTTGATAAGCGGTCTACGATTACCCACATAGCCGTTTTGCCTTTCGAAGGCGGTAGACTTGTAATTATGTCCATGGAGATATCATTCCAAGGCTGCTCCGGAGTTGGCAGGGGCTGGATCAACCCGTAAGGCTTGTGTTTTGGGTTCTTGATTGCTTGGCAGACACCGCAAGATCAAACGAAAGCGGCTACATCTTTATTCAATCCTAGCCAAGTAAAGGTAGCTGAAAGGCGTTTGATAGTAGAATTAACACCTGAATGACCCCCTAGAAATGATGAGTGAAATTCCTGCAGTAAACGATCCCGTAAAGCCGCAATGGGAGGAACCAACAGTTTGTCGTGAATGTAGACCAAGTTGTCGTGCACACGGTGGTGTGGAAAAGAAGATGGATCAGCCTGGATGTCTTGCACTAATTGACGACCCGTCGGGTCAGTTGCGAAGTACGAACGGAGTTCATTGAGCCAAGTAGCCGTTGGGTATGAGATAGCCAACATTGAGGGAATTTCCACACGGCTTAAAGCGTCCGCCACATTGTTTTCTTTCCCAGGCTTGAAATGAATTTCGAAGTCATACCCCATAAGTTTTGTAACCCACTTTTGTTGTGCCGGCGTTTGAATGGTTTGGGTTATTATATGTTTCAAACTATGGTGATCGGTGAAGACCCGAAAACGACGACCAAGTAGGTATTGTCTCCATTTCTTTATAGCTTCAGTGATTGCATACAGTTCCTTGGTGTAGGTTTATTGTGATTGCATGGTTAGGCAAAACGTTTTGCTAAATAATGCAATGGGTTTATTATTTTGTGAAAGAACTGCTCCAATGGCGAAACCGGATGCATCCGTTGTAAGATCAAATGGTTTTGAGAAATTTGGGAGGGCCAAAGTGACTAGAGTTTTCATGTGTGATTTGAGGGTATTAAAGGCATGATTGGCTTTGGCGTTCTAAGCGAATTCTTTGGACTTAAGGAGGTCCGTAAGCGGGGCTGAAATGCGAGCGTATCCCAAAACAAACTAGCGGTAGTATCCCGTTAAGCCTAAGAAAGCTCGAAGGGTGGTGAAGGAACAAGGTGGTGGCCATTGTTGAATGGCGTGTATCTTTTCGGGTTCCGGGGCTACACCGGCTGCCAAAATTTTATGTCCAAGAAAAGAGATTCCGTGGACACCGAACATGCACTTGGAGGCTTTAGCATGGTGGTGATTTGTGGTTAGGGTGTGAAAAACAAAATGTAAGTGTTGGTAGTGATCGGTTTGGTTGGAACTGTATATAAGAATGTCATCGAAAAATACCAAGACAAATTGTCGAAGTACCTTGCGGAACAAGTCGTTCATGGTGGATTGAAACGTGGATGGGGCGTTGGTGAGCCCAAATGGCATAACGAGAAATTCGTAGTGGCCATCGGTGGTGCGGAAAGCGGTCTTGTGAATATCTTGTGGGGCGACCCGAATTTGATGGTAACCGGACCATAAGTCGATTTTGGAAAAAATCGTTGCACCATGAAGCTCGTCCAATAATTCATCAATGGTTGGAATTGGAAAACGGTCACGAATGGTAATGGCGTTGAGGGCGCGATAGTCGACACAAAACCGCCAAGAGCCATCTTTTTTTAACCAACAGAACCGGCGAAGAAAAAGCGCTTTGACTAGGTCGAATCGTCCCCTGCTGCAACATTTCGGTAATAAGTTGAGTCATAACTTGTGTTTGGTAATGTGGGTAGCGATAAGGTTTGACATTTACTGGGTTGGTTTCGTTTAGTAAGGGTATGTGGTGGTCATGGGTACGGGTGGGTGGCAAGGATTCAGGTTCATCAAAAAGTTGTTGAAAATTTTGGATTAATTGGGATACAACACGGTTTGGGTGGGATGGTAATGGGTCGGTAGTGATTATAGAGGAAGGAGTTGGGTCGCAGATTAAGGTATGAAGGGAGGCAATGGAATCGTGTCTCATGAGAGTTGCAAGAGAGCTTGGAGAACATTGTTGAGTCAAGGAGTCACCCTTGATGGAATAGGTTTTCCCATCTTTCTGAAAGGAGATCTCTGGTATAGAAAAATCAGCGGTGAAGCGTCCGAGGGAGGCTAGCCATGTAACGCCTAAAACGACGTCCGTCCCTTCAACCTGTAGAATATAAAATGAATCTTGAAAGTCCGCTTTTTGAACCTGAAAATTGACTGAAGGACAGAACCCATCACATTGAATAAATTCGCCATTGCCGACCATAACTTTGAACTGAGGAATGGCGTTGATAGATAGGTGTAGAAGAGCCGCAATCCGTGGTTTAAGGATATTGTGAGTGCTTCCACAATCGATCAAAATAGTAACCGGGTGGCCATTAATGTACCCTGTGACATGCAACGTTTGAGGAGCGGAAAACACAAAGTAGGTCGTGTCTAACAGTGAGACTAATTGAGGAGCATTAAGTTCGGGTGAAAGCATGGTTACAGTTGGTGCGGGTTCGTCTTCTGACTCTTCGAGATCGTCGTTATCAACGATTAACAAAAATTGTGGAGGGGAGCATTTGTGACCCGGAAAAAAAAATTCAGGACAACAAAAGCATAAACCTTCTTTGCGCCTCTGCTGCAATGCTTCTGCGGATAATTTGGTGAATGGTAAAGGATGAGGTTGTTTTGAAGGTGTTGGTAACAGTGGAGGCATCGAAGTAGGAGCAATGGTTGGTGTTGGGGTAGTAGAAGTAGCTGATTGATAGGAGTTAGTTTGGGTAATTTTTGTGTGGTATGTAAATTTTGGTTGGGCGGTTTTAGGTGTATGACCAACTTTATCTTCGACTGCTTTCGCAAGACCGATCGCCTCATAAAGAGTTATGGGTCGGAGTACCGCGAGTTCATTACGTATCTCAGTTTTAAGACCAGAGACAAAACAACTTCGCAAGGCCTGTTGCGTAAGGCGCGAAACACGGTTGCTGATTTTTTCAAAGTCCGTTAGGTAAGCGGCTACGGTGGTGGTTTGTTGTAGTTTGAAGAGGGTCGCTTCATGGTCTTCAAAAGCGGAAGGTCCGAACCGTCATTCGACCTCACGTTTGAAAGATGTCCATGAAGGCAGGGCATCATTGTTAGCCAAGTTTTGGTACCAAGCTAACGCATCACCGATAAAATAAAAGACGGCTAACGAAACGCGCTTGTTAATGGGTGTTTGGTAGTACGAGAAGAAATTCTCCGCTTGAAAAATCTAACCGAGTGGATTGGATCCATCAAACAATGGCAATGTAATTTTCGGCGTACGAGGTTGGGAAGAGTTAGAGGATGAGGAGCTGGGTGAAAACGGGGTTGATTGCGGACCTTTGGATTTGGGACCGGTTGCTGATTGTTGAGGAATTTTTTTTGGACATGGAGGTAAGGGTTGTGGCTTGTAAATCGAGTTTAGTATGCAAGTTGCGGGTTTCATCGATGAGGGTCTGGAACTGTGAAACTTGATGGGCGGTTGCGGTTGTGGTGGAGGTGATAAGTTGCTGCGATAAGTCGTTGGTGGATGGTTGGGAATCCTCGGAAGTATCACGTCGCGGAGGCATTGTGGAAGGAGAGTAGGCTAATGAAAGCACCAATGATGTAATCCTTAGAGGGGATCAAGCTCAAAGAAATTAAGGAACAGATTATATCCATCGACATCACAACCGCACCCCCACCCCTTCTTCTTCCTCCTTCCATGCACCTGCTCCGCCATCTTCCTCTGCCACCACAACCATCCCCCAAACTCAACTCTAAACCACCGTCGCTAACCACAACCGCTGTAACCCACAGACCAGAACCCATATCCATCGACCCAACCCGACCAACCCAAATCCTTCTGCACCGTTCCCAACCCCACCCCGTCATCGCCGCCGTCACCATCCCAACACACCACCACCCCTCATCTCCCTAATCTCCAATCCACCCTACCTCTGTCGCCTTCTTCCTAGACCCAACACACCACCTAAACCTTACCCCCAACGGTCCAATTTCAAACCCACGTTCGCCCCTTTTTTCCAGAGCCGTTAGACCTTCGTTCGACCCTCCGCTTCCACTTTCGACCTCCTGTTTTTCCACGTTCGACCGGATCGTTTCTTCTTCGTTCGACCTTTTTCACTTTCGACCATTTTCCTTCCCTCTTTCTTCTACGTTCGCCCTTTTCTTTCTTTGTTCCCTTGACATTCGACCGTTGTGTTATTGTTAATTGGTTTGTGAGCTCATCTTTCTCTTGTGTACTCTCATCAGGACTTGGATGTGATACTGAGACAGTGATTTATTTTTCCTTTTTTTTGGATTTGATCAGGACTTGGATGTGTACTGTTTCCGTTTTTCCAATTCTTATATCTATAATTTATAATTATAATAATAATAGTAATCTAATATAATAATATTGATTATAATAACATTATAATAATAATAATAATAATAATAATTGACTTCACGTTTTACATCATACTCTCCCTATACATGTTATTATAATAATAATAATAATAATAATAATAATAATAATAATAATAATAATATAGTATGATGGTTTAATATAGGGTGTTGCGGTTGACGGGTAGGAGGTGAGCAATTGTTGGTTGCTCCCCCTCTACTCTCCCGTTGTCTACCTGGGGTTTTTTAAGTCCTTGTTGTCATCGGTTTATTGCCCCACCTCGCCTCGAGTAGGGGTCCTTTAGGTTTTTCTTGCTTTTTATCTGGGTTGCTTTGGATGTGTTTATGGCTCATAATAAAAGGGATCGGATTGGTAAGCCAGGAGGTTCGGGCCCTGGCTCAAGCAGTGGGCTTAGATCATGCCCCTTCAAGCATTTCCATGAGTGTAAAGATGGTAAACCGGGGTTTTCGGGGTTTTTCCGCCTTCTCGAGCACATGCAGGGTCTGCATTTCAAGACAGAAAATCGGAAGGCGTCATTGCGAGATGCCATGTCTCAGGATCCGGACCTGTTTATGGATGTTGGGGGCGCCCTTCAAGATGGGGCCAAATGGCTATGTGGGAGGTGCATGGTGATGCATGCTCTTAGCAAAAGGTGTAACCACGGCGTTGATGATGTCTTCTCCTTTTCTGTGAATACAGGGGATGTGGAAGATTTCATTGTGGGGATTCAGAAACCTCGGCGTGCGGCTACTGATATGGGACCAGGTCCTTCAGGAGGGGTTGTCGGGGATTTATCCCTACTTGAAAAGGTTTTCTCTCTGCCCATTCAAACTGTCAAAAGCATTCCGCCAAGCTGTCGATTGGCGTTCGCCCAAGTTTTGACAGGTGCCTTACGAAGGGTGGTGGCCTCTCCAGGGTCTGTAGAAAGTTGGGTAAAATTGCTTTTATTGCCGAGGTGTACTCTGCGGGTGGTCAAACCGTCCTCTAGGCAGGAGCGGAGGTCTGGGAATAGGAAATCCTTGCAATGTAGTAGTATCCTGCAAGCGCTTTCCTTGTGGAAAGACGGCTCTGGGTTTTCAGACTTGGTTTCTTCCCTTTTTGATAGTGCGGGGGAGGGTGTTTTCTTTACCCAGGGTGTAAGGGGGATTAAGCCTTCTGAAGAGAGCCCCAATGTCAAACAATGCCTAAGAAAAGTTAGGGATGGTCACTTCACAGCTGCTGTCAAGGTGCTGTGTTCCAGTGGGGTTGCTCCTTTTGGGGAATCTACCATGAACGCCCTTATTGACAAACATCCGGTGATGCCTCCTCCGTCCCTGCCCGCCAACTCTGGCGTCATGCCCGCCCTTATTGTGGATATGGATTGTGTGCTTGGATGTCTCCGGTCTTTCCCTAAAGGGACTTCTTGTGGGAGGGACGGTTTGAGGGCCCAACATTTGCTAGACGCTCTTTCTGGAGAAGGGTCAGTGACTTCCACGGGGTTGCTCTCAGCTATTACTGAAGTCGTCAACCTTTGGCTAGGGGGTTTGTGCCCAAAGGTTCTAGCTGAATTTATTTCTTCGGCCCCCCTCACCCCTTTATTGAAACCTGATAACGGGATTCGGCCAATTGCCGTAGGGGCCATTTGGCGCAGATTAGTTTCTAAAGTGGCTATGAGGAAGGTTGGGAAGGAGATGGCTAAGTACCTTGGGGACTTTCAATTTGGGGTGGGTACACCCAATGGGGCGGAGGCGGTGCTTCACAGCGCGAACAGGTTCTTAAGCTCCTTCCATGCGGACGGGTCCTTGGCTATGCTCACGGTAGATTTTTCGAACGCCTTTAATATGATCGACCGCACGGCTCTTCTTCGAGAGGTCCATCAACGTTGCCCGTCTATCTATTCATGGGTACAGTTCCTATATGCCCAGCCAGCTAGGTTGTATGTTGGTAATGACTGTATAGGGGCCACCACGGGGGTTCAGCAGGGGGACCCTTTAGGTCCCCTCCTGTTCGCCCTTGCTTTACACCCTATGGTTCTCCGGGTACAAGAAATGTGTAAACTCCCATTTCATGCGTGGTACCTGGACGATGGGACGATTATTGGTGAGGCCACCGAAGTTGCTAAAGCCTTAGACCTTATCCGGCTAGAGGGGCCATCCTTGGGGCTTCAGCTTAATATTAAGAAAACAGAGGTTTTTTGGCCGTCTTGTAATGGGGTGAAACTTCAGGAGGGGCTTTTTCCCAGCGGGATTGGTAGGCCAGAAAAAGGGGTGAAGCTCCTCGGAGGGGCTGTTAGCCGTGACCCTTATTTTATCCGCGGATTGGCAAAGCGGAGGGCATCGCGCGCTGTTGAACTCATGCAACTCTTGCCCTGCCTCAGGGATCCCCAGAGTGAACTCCTCCTGCTCAGGTCATGTATGGGGGTTGCTAAGTTGCTTTTTGGGTTACGGACCTGCCAACCCTCCATGATGGATGAAGCAGTATCATGTTTTGACAAGGGTTTACGGGAAGCCATTGAAGACATAGTGGTATGTGGGGGGCCTTTCTTTGGTGACCTACAATGGCGGATGGCGTCTTTGCCGATGCGTGTGGGAGGATTAGGGCTCCTCTCTGCGACGGATGTCGGCATGTATGCGTTTGTGGCGTCACGAGCTCAGTCCTGGAACCTTCAAGACCACATCCTGCGAAATAGCGGGGTTTTTGGCGCAGACTTGGACTACGTGCAGGCCCTCGAAAAGCTAAATGACTATCTCCCAGGTTTTGATATTGGCGGTTTTTCTAACAAGGACACCGCCCCCCCAAAGCCTCAGAAAACTTTGGCGAATGCCCTTTATGGCAAAATCGCTCAGAACCTGGGTGAAGTTTTTGGTCTGTCCCCCCGTCAGAGGGCAGTTATTGAATGCCTGCAAACCCCCCACGCCCAAGATTTCCTAACTGTTCTCCCGATCGAAGGTTTAGGCCAAAGCATGTCCGCTATTGAATACAGGGCCATTCTTAAATATCGTCTGATGATCCCCATGTACCAGGAGGATGACATCTGTCCGATGTGCCGTAAGGCCTGCCTGGATGAATATGGGGAACACGCGGTTCATTGTAAGGAGTTGCCCGGTTTTAAATATCGGCATGATTGGGTTCGAGACATTCTGTGGGACATTTTAAGACGGGCTGGGATCTCAGCCAAGAAGGAGGCCCCTGTAAACTTCCTCTCGGATCCAGCAGAAGGGAGATCCACCCTACGACCAGCAGATCTCCTTGTCTTTGGGTGGGCCGGGGGGAAGCATGCTTGTGTTGACCTGACAGGTGTATCTCCCCTAGTTGGGTTGAGGGATAGAGGCTTTGTTGCAGGGCAAGCGGTCCGAAAAGCAGAGGCAAAGAAGGTAGAAAAACATGCTAAAGCCTGCGAGGAGAACCAACACGTTTTTGTACCTTTGGCTTTTGACACCTTTGGCTCTTTGGCACCGGAGGCTACCCGTTTCCTGACCAGGGTCCAGCGGGTTATTCACAGTAGTGTCTCGGCTCCGGGTGGACTTGGTTATGTTTTTAGTAGATTAGGATTTGCTATCCAGAAAGGGGTGGCGGCGCAGCTTGTTGCCCGCCTGCCCGCTATCTTAATGTAATTTTCTTTGTCCTGGAATGAATATTTAACTAAAAAAAAAAAAAAAAAAAAAAAAAAAAAAAAAAAAATTATAGATCAAATTGGGGCAATTTTTTGATGATCCATTAATGAAAAACAATTACAACTTAAATAGGAAGTGGGGATACATGTCCGCCATGCCACTACTAGCATGTACACCATGTCATGCCCTTATTTCTAGCCATGATCTCCACTACTTTAGATCATGTCAACTACTAATTCAACAAACAAATAAAACAGTAAACATTAATTCTAAGCTGCTGAAAATAATAAAACTAATCCATAAATCGGGCTGGCTTCACGGACTGTCTCTTGGGCCAGTCATACTGGGCTGTAGTTGCTGAGCTACTGGGTTGGCCTGCATCATTTTGTTTCTAGAAGAGTTTCTTGGACTCCTTGTATTTACAGTCATCTTGATATATAGTGGTGTTTATGTAATAAAGACTCCTTGATGTTGTTAAATTTCGTTTAGGTTTAAACATCCAAAGGAGAGTAAAAAAAATTGAGTCGACAAGTGTAGCTTAGATTTAAAAGAGGTTTGTATCGCGAATTCAAAGCCTTTATATTCATTTGGTTTAGTGCCAAAAAAAGCCGTGGTACCAGCTGCAAAGGTGTGTGATGACATTTTATAAAGTGTTTAGAAAGCTAAAGGAGTGAGTGTAAGGGCCAATACTAAAAGTTGAAGGGTTGAATAAAAAAAACATGGATAAAAGGATTGATGAATGATGACATTTATATAAATTAGAAAAGATAAATAATAAAAAATAGAGGTTGTGTTTTAGGTACTATTTACAAGACACCATATTTTTTGTATTAAGGTTATAATCAAATACATACTGAAAGAAAAATAGGAATTTGTAGGAATGCTATCAAACAGACTCTGATTGAACTCATTCAAGCGGCATTGGAACCGTTTCATCGAATCATACGATCTTAGTCCTTAGGTTTTCGTTTTTTTAGCTCGTAGTTTTTAGAATTTATGTTACATCATTATGTCTTTTATGTAAAATTGTGTCTTTTCCTTATTTTCATTATTGCGTTATATTTTTCGGCATTGTGTTATATTTCGTGATATATTATGTTTTATATCATTCCCATTTTTATTACACTGTGTATAATAACTTACTACATAATTTAATTTCCTCCTTGTGTACGCTCAAAGGAGACAAATTTAATAGCATTAATACATACCACAAAAAAAAATTCCCATAAAAATCAACATTATTAAATCCATTGTCACCAATTTTGTAACTTTTACCTATCACATTAAAAAAAAAAAAAAAAAATACATATACACACTTGTAATGTAACACACATGGATAAATGGTTTATATTGAATCATCATACTGTGAGATACACATTTGTTGCTACATCTAAAAATTGTTCGCCACTATCATCTCTCTACCAAATTATTATTATTATTCCGTCTAATTAGATTCGCCGGAAACTATCCCTCTTTAATATTTCTTTCACTTCATCCCCACTCTCAGATCCTTATTATTATTGTTCAATTCATTGATTACATAATCACAAATTCAATTACTTGAGTGAACAGTGTATTAATATTAATAATATTATTAGATCGAAGGATCGATCTAATTAAGATGGGTGATGGAAACTCATCTGAAAGAAACGTTGCAGAAGAAGTTTCTAGAATATTGGAACAGAGTAAAGAGTTGCAAGAATCAGCTGCAGCTTTAATTTCAAGAAACTCACAAGAGGAAGCATCTTTAAGGCAACGAGCACTTGCTTTAGATTCCAATATTAAAAGGGTTCAATCTTTTATTGCTTCTTCTCTCAAGAAAGGAGATTTGGATCCAAAAGATTCAGAAAAAGTAAACCTTTTTTTGGTTGTTTGGTTGGTTGGTTTATTATTGTTTGAATATTGTTAATTGTTTGTTTTGTGTTGTGTACAGTTAGTTGAAGAGTTAAGTAGAGCAAAATATACATTGAGTGAAGGAGATGCAGCTGCATTTCTTCCCAGTAAATCTTATGGTGTGTTTTTATTTTATTTTATTATATTTGATTGTTTTTTTTTTATTATTATAATATCAAATTTTCATTCCATATGACTTAGAAAATTACATTAAGATAGCGGGCAGGCGGGCAACAAGCTGCCCCGCCAACCCTTCTTGAATGGCAAACCCTAATTTACTAAAAACGTAACCCTGTCCACCGGAGCCGAGATACTGGTATGAATAACTTGTTGGATCATGGTCAGGAAACGGGTAGCCTCCGGTGTCAATGAGTCAAAGGTATCAAAAGGCAGGGGTATGAAAACGTGTTGCTTCTCCTCGCAGAGTCGCAGGCTACCCGTTTTTTTTTTTTTTTTAGACAAGTTTAGTTAAAATTGGGATTGTTTGGTTACAGGAAGATTTATGAGGGCTTTTCTTGGACCAATAAATGTACATGCTACTAGAAAAGATGTTCAATTGAAAGTGAAAGAGGAATACAATAACTTCAGGGTACATTTTTATAATTTGTTCCTATGAGTGTTGGTTACATTTGGTATTCTTTATGCACATGAATTTTGTCCTATATATGATTATGATATTACAATTAGTGGCCATGTTTTATGATTGTTATATTTGGTATTTATTATGCACATGAATTGTGTTGTGACCATCTTTTTGGTTTGTGTGGCTGTGAGCAGGATAGGACTGCGTATCTGTTTCTGTTTTTTCCGTCTTTGTTATTGCTTCTAAGGTCATGGGTTTGGAATGGATGTTTTCCTGCATTGCCTGTCCAGCTTTACCAGGTGAAATACATTTTTATGTCATATAAACGTTTGTTATATCATATAAGTTATGGGACATGTCACATGAGCATAGTAAGTGTCGTTTTCAGGCGTGGTTACTGTTTCTCTACACGGGGTTGGCTTTGAGAGAGAATATTTTGAGAGTTAACGGAAGTGACATACGTCCATGGTAATTACTTTGAATTTGTATACATTGATTCAAGTTTGGAGAGACGTATTTTGTTTCTGATTATTAGAATTAGTTAATTACCCAAACATATTTTTATTTGATGATTACAACTGCAGACAGCCGAAGCGCATCTGAACCCTGTTTTTGCGGATACTGTATAGTTTGTTTGTTTGTTTTCAGGTGGATATATCATCACTATTGTGCAATGCTTATGGCACTCATCAGCCTCACATGGGAGATAGAAAGGCAACCTGATTGTTCGCAGAAGCAGGTTGCTCTTTTAATTTGTTTCATTTAAGTTTTAGGCTTCACCGTCTGATTATTTAACGTTTGTATGTATCAACCTTTTTGCAGAAAGGTATACAGTTGTTTCTCAAATGGGCAATCATGCAAGGAATTGCAATGCTTCTACAGAACAGATACCAACGCCAGAGGCTTTATACCCGTATCGCACTGGGAAAGGTCGTCTTTTTAAAAAAAGACATACTCGATTTAATAACGTTGACCCTAAAATCTTAAAATTGACACTTGTATTGATTGTAGGCAAGAAGAATGGATGTTGTGTGGGGAGAAACTGCTGGAGTAGAAGGTCAAATATGGTTGTTATACCCCATACTCTTCATCTTGCAGGTGACTCACTGAATAATTTGACTAGTTAAATTATGTAATATTGCAAACTATATTGTATAATTATATTTAGCATCTGCTTGTTTTCTCTTTGTAGGCCTTTGAAGCATATGTGGGTCTTCTATTGCTGAAAACCGCAGTAATTGGTGTCGTTTCCGAGTGGCAGGTAAAAAGAGTTAATAGCAAGAGTTGCATCACATTGATCTGTAGTAATTTCTTTTTCAGTTATTCATCATTTGGATTCACTGTTGTTTGAAACAAGTATATAATTAGAAAATGCACTTTTTTGTTCACCAGGTTGTTGCGTGTGGAATCCTTCTGATAACTATGGCAGTCGGTAATTTCATAAACACGGTTCAAACCCTCGTGTCAAAATCACGGGCGAAAGTCAAAGCCAAACTGAAGAAAGGTAAAAGCAAGAGTGATCTGCTTCAGGGATCCCTAAACTGATGATAATTTTATGTTAAATTTGTTACGAAAGGAGTGGTGCCAGGGCGCGCCTCTTGATTAATGTTTTTTGTTAAACCTAGATTTATAGTTTGTGGTTTTTCATAATTTGAAATGGCAACTTTTCCTGCATTTTGGACAAGTAATTAGAACATTGTTCCTTTAATCAATGGTTTGAAAGACAACATGATACACCGGTTGTAATTGTTTATAAATTCTTAACATTACATGAGACCAAATACAATAAGCGGTTCGAGTTTTTCAAAAACAAGAATTTAGTCCAAACTGATTGCATCTCATTTTCTACCGGTAAGATGGAAATAACCTATTTCTTTTTTCTACCGGCTCCAGCCTTCGCTTTTTTGTTGGCTGGTTCTTTTGCAGCCTTCTCATTTGTTTCCTGACAAACAATGGAAACAAGATCATCAGATGCCACATTAATCTATAACAAACAACACTTACCTACTGTGATAGAATCTAGTAAAAATAGCAGGCAAAGTTCGATTGAACTGAATTAAAAACGGCCAATTCGAGAGGGGCAATATGTCCGATGCATAAACTGAATAACAAAGAAAAGAATGAACAAGAAAGAAAAATGAATGTTAGCCTCCTTAATTCTCCTAACAATTAGTAAATGACTGCTCTAAAGTAAATGGGTTGGGATACACCACTCCATGTTCTCACTGTCTGTTTGACCCGATGGGTCCACCCAGTCAGCGAAATATGCATTAAATTGCGCTCTAAATCAGCTGGTAACGGGTCAGTGGGTTTGACCTGTTTCTTCCTACTTGTGTAGACTTTTTTCGGGTTCAATGTTAAGGGGATATATTTTTTTTTATTATAATTACTTATTTCTGTTCCACTTGAGCAAGACAAAGAAAGGTACATTGCATTTATGACATTAACCATTCTACTTAAATAGGTGGGCAAACTATTTATCTGGTTCAAGAATCTTGAAATTTAAAGACGATGAATCTTTCAGGTGGTCCATGCCCCATGGTGCTTGACTTGAGAAACATAACATGGTTATAGAAGTATCTATCAAATAAATTTAAAAATAATCAGAGCCTAAATTTAAAGATTCACCATTTCAGCTTTCATGCTCCAAAGCAGACACCTTTTGATAACATCAATTGGTGACTGAAATGCAAACCTAGAACTCGAGGACTAAAGCTGCTTATCTGACAGGATGCTCGAGTGAATTTCTTATTCTTGATTGCTTGTTTTGGAGATCCAAGAACACATCTAGTTCCCTGGCAGCCAGTGTACTAAAAATTATGGTGGATTATGGTTTACTCACCTGATTAACTTAACTACAAGCATCAAGGGTTTGTTTTCTACTTGTTTCATATGGTACTTAAGAAGACATGATAAGAGGAATCCTCGAACCGATGACATGTTTAGTAAAAGCCCACTACCATGGAAAACCACTGTTGACTAAATTGGTTCTAAACTTATGAACACTTAAAATGAAATATGCAATGTAGAGCAGAAGATTCAACAAATTACAAATAAAACCTTACCTTTCTTTTAACGGGAACAGACGTGCTAGCAACTGGTTTGAAGAATGATTCTAATCTGTCAGAGAGAGCGACGGCATCAGAAACTCAACTGTAGAAATCATTTTAATGAATGATTCAGTTGTTTTCTTACCGGTTCTGTGTAGACTTGTTCTTGGACGCTTTTATTTTCTCCACTGCCTAATATTAGAATCCATAATCAGTTTATGTGCATAAATGTAAAAAAAATGAAAAGAATACGAAAAAAATACAAAAGAACAAAAAAAAAAAAAAAAAAAAGATGAGTAAAATGTTGGTAATTGTGCCTTTGTGACTCTGTCATTGTTGAATCCATTTTCAGTCACCAAGAAGTTTATCAAGCCCTGAAAATAAACAAATATGAACATTTAAAATACGGTAACAAATAAAACAAGCTCATAATCTGAGATATGATGCCTTTTGTACATATAGACTCACTTCTTCATCTGGAGCAGTCCATTTAAGTTGAAGCTGCTCATCATCTTCACAGACCAAAGGTTCTTTGAAAAGCCGCCGAGCCTCCTGATATGGCCATTCCTCAGGTATCTGATATCTGCATAAAAACAGACAGAATTAATCATTCATGGTGTAGGAAAACTACAAGGGTATTTGTTACAACCCAACAAGAGTTGGATGATTTTATTTACTGAAAACAGATTACATGATGACGATAGACCCAATTTGAGATGGGGAATTTCCAAAAACTTGACTGAACAAGATAATTAAAAACACACGACACCCTAATCTAAACAATACGCATATATTAATAAGATTACATTAAACTAACTGCCCCACTAATTTTGGCCCACTACTTGCTCCTAGAACTGTTCCCCCCAAAACCCAAACCGTTCCCTTCAAAACCCATTCCCGCTAACAATTAAATGGATCAAATACCCAGCTGGAGCTGCCCAAGAGACGCAGGTCGACCCACGGGATTGTATCAATAAATCCTGACCGGGGAACATACTTGTTCTCAAGTCGAAAAGAAGGAATTGATGCTCCAACAAGTCATAACTTTTCCGAGTTGCTTCTTTCAACGGGTGGTGCCACTGGGATCACCACTCAAGTCGCACCATAGCTAGTGGTGCAATTTCAACAATGCGCCACAGTGGGCACCACTCTCACCATCCGGCTACACCTTCGTTCGGAGTCTCTCGCATTGGTGCCCCAAACCCCATAAGGACCGTAACTTTGATACGTATGAACAAGTTGTCTAACACTTCCAAAAGGACACATGGTCTTCAATGAGGCTTTCTGTTGTGTTGTGGGTTTTAAAGGTAAGTCCAAACAAGCATAGATTTACTGCTTTGGTTGGGCTAGAAGGTGAGTAGTGAACCTGATGAGTGGGCCGTGGGGTTCACAGATGCAATATTTCGGTTGTGCAATACATTTGGTTTTGGTAATGGCGTAGACGATGCGATCAGCGGGTTTGGTACTAGTGCCCGGTTCGGTGTCGGTCAACACTACTTTATCCTAGAATTGTTGCCCCCAAAACCCATTCCAGCTAATAACTAAATGGGTCAAATACCCAGCTAGTGCCACCCACGAGACATGGGTCAACCCACGGTTTCGTATCAGTATTACTTATGAGACTCAATTTCACAGAAACAAGACAAATTTATGAAGACCACTAGAAATATATAGAGAACCTTTCTCTGTTTATATTCTCCAGAATACTCTCTATTGAGCCATGTTGGCGGATAAGCTTCAAAGCTGTCTGGCCACCGATACCTAGAATTTAACAAAAAAAGTACTATTAAAAGGCTGCAAAACCAAGAAAAAAAACTTGAATTAAAAGAAATGGTGTATGTGGTGAGTGCAGAAAACAGTGATCATAAACATTATTACATAGAAAAATATACTTATTTGGAAGTGTGATGATAGAGATTATGTATTACCTCTAATGCTGTCACAATAATCACACCCACATAGAATGCACAGATCAATAAATTGATCCATGGTAAGGTTGAGTTCCTCCAAAACCTGATTAATCAACATCTCAATGTTACAACTTACAACACAGTAAACAGATCATCATTGCAATTTATTTTGTCAAATTTAGTACCTTTGAAACTTCAAACTCCATCACAGGAGTCTTCCTTGAGCTCGGGTCCATTAAATGACGAAGAAATTTGGGTGCTCCAAAAGTAAGGGAATCCATATCTTCAGATGCAACAGCATAGACCTGAGACAGGTGTGTTACATGACAAACCAAAGTAATAAGTTAATGTATGACTTACTACTTTTGTGATACTCAAATTAAATACTACAAATGAATGTGAGGGTAATATAAAGAAATTTTGTTATCATATAGACAAAAATACATGCCTTATCAGCTTTGCAAAGGGCAGCACACTGTGCCTCTGCTTCAGACGGAGCCTACATAAATAAACACATTCAATATTCAAATAATAAGAAGTTATTATGTGATTTTGACGTGTCTATACCTCAATGACAGGCACTCCCATAAGCCTGAGAAGTTTTTTGCAATCCTCATTATGTTGTCTAGTCACCTGAAATCCAATAAAAAAATAAACTTATGAACTTTGTTAACTTCTCATTTGTTGCGGCTTGCTCATAACTTGTTGCTTACCTTCACTGTGCGTTTACTAAATTTCTCAATATCTTCCTTATTGCCAGACTACAATAACAGCAACAACAATATGCGAGAAATGATAAAATGACGAGTGAATATTAAATGAAACGAATCAAAGAATGAAAGAAATTAGAAAAATAAAATGAAAGCAACAGTCAAACATTCAAATGGGCAGTCAAGAAGGAAAAAAAGCGCTTATTTTACCTTTATAGCCTCATCTAAGCCAGCTGTTGCGTCTTCTCTCCTTGAATAACTGTATCATAACTCATAAACTCATTTAAAACTTACACCAAATCTACTGATATTAATTTTACAAAAATCCGATTACTGACTTACCGTTTTGCAAGCTCTTGTTTCTTCAGATCCGGAGGTGCCCCATCAAAAACATATCTATAGAGATAAAGTAAAAAACACTTAGGAATGCAAAAACATTGTTCATTTTACATAACATCAAGTTGAGAGAGAAACTGGAATTACACTGGCTTCAATCCAGACTCCAGAAGCCTAATCGTCCGATTAAACATCCCTTGCAAATGACTGCCATATGTACAATCAGTTATAAAGTTAATACCCCCTTTTACAAAAATTGATCTAATTCCTACTCTCAGTCCTAAACAAATGACACATGAATAAAAACAGCCCAACTCCCAAATCCCCTTTTCTTCTTGAATGACAGAAGACTAAAAAAACATAGCATTTTCATAGACAACCAATAGATAAAGGTGTGGCATTATTTTCATTTATAACCAAAACAACCAAAAACATGCATAACAGAACATGCTCTTAAATCTTAAGACTTTTATAGAAGACAAAAACCACTATACTGAATGTAAAATACTAATAATAATAATAACAAAGTTTAAAAGAACAGAAACGAGCCTCGAGGCGAACCGAGGCGTAAGCCTGAGGCGCGGTCAAAAAATAAATACAAAAATTATGTGGCTATAAAAATTAAAATACTTGACCTAGAAAAGTCTAAAACATCAAAAACACACATCAAAAATAAAATAATTGACCCAAAAAGTCTAAAACACCAAACAAAGCACATCAAAAACACCCTAAACCACCCGAGGCACACATTTTCTTAGCGCCTCAGCCCTTAGAGGCGTATGTACAATCTGAACCCCGTGAGGCGCGCCTCAGACTCGTTTTCTTAGAGTTTCACCTCGAAGCGTACGCCTCACCCGTTTTTTTAAACCATGAATAATAATAACTTGTTTGTCATCAACTCTTTTACAGGTATAAATGCAACTATACATATGTGGCCTAAAAGGCTACCTGGTCACTTCACCAGCTTCATTGGTCAACATTTCAGTACCACTTCGTCCAACAACAATCTACAGCATCACAAAACTATCAGTAACCATACTATTTGTTCAAATAATAAGAGGGAAAATAATATACCAAAAACTGGTAAATGCTCATGCTGGCATCAATAGCAATTTTCCGACCAAAATAACTCTCAAACTTCTGCTCTTTCATGGACTTCGGTGCATTATCCGCTAACAGCTTTGTTAAACCCTAATCACACAAAAATTGGGCACAGTTTCCAAATAGAAGTTAAAATTACATAAATTGAAACTGTAACAATGAGTAAAGATTATTAAAGTGTTTAAAGAAACAACCTTTATCCCCATTTCTGTGAACTGATTGAAAAATTAAGAAGAAATTGAAGCGATTGTTAATGGTATGGTAGCCCTTATTCTATTCTAGGGTTTATGACGATTTTCCCGCCTCTTTAGACTGTTATTGCATACAGGTCCTTGTACTATGGAATTACTACTGTTTAGACCCTTCAAGGTTTAGGGGTGGTCAATATAGACTAGTTATTGTGTATAAATATGGGCCGGAAACATGATTGTGGGGTAAATGGGCTAAAAAGATGGGCTGAACCCTGAAGAGGTATTGAAACACGGGTTACATGTGGGCTAAGGGTTATTCTGTTTGAAATAAGAGCATTTCTTCATCTTCAATTCTCCATTATCAAACTACACAAAAAAATCATTACGTTTTCTCTCCTCTCTTCAAATAAATAATACATTTTTATACTTTTATTATTACATTTTTTCTCTCCTTCATTCACAACCACTTTCAAATAATATGTAAAAATAAATGAAGAGGAACAATGTCACCCCAACTTTACCGATAAACAGTAAAATTTTATCTTTCCTCCACACACAACCACCCCAAATCACTTTTTAAATATATGTAGAACGCATTCACAAAAATATGCAGGATCTAATGTGAATGCTCTAATAAAGTCTCTTTTTTTTATAGCGGTAAGTGTACAAGATTAACGTTATGGTACACGAATTAATCACGTTTGAATTTGTGTAGCGCTTTTTTCACTTTTAATTCTAATTTTTATTCTATTGTTTAAATATATACTTAATTTTAAGTAAATTAAACTATTATAAAAGTTGATTTATATTAAATTAATTGTAAAAGTAGGTGATGATGTGGCGTCGAGTGGTGGTTTGTTGTGAAAAACTGGGTGTTTCTGAATGAATTTTGAAATATGATGTTGAAACTGATACAAACAGGGGCGGATCTAGGGGCTTTTGGGGGATTCTCAGGAACCCCCTCGATTTGGAAAAAATTGAAAAATTTAGTGGAAAATTTCAAAAAATTAATGAAATCCGTGAAAATCTACATAAGGAACCCTTGTAAATCCGTCCTGGATACGCCATACAAACTTTGTAAAGGTTTATTATTGTAGGTGCTCTAAGCACTAGATAGTTGACATTTTATTATACAAATCATATTTGTTGACTTGTCTACAATTAACACTAAGAAAGACTTAAATTATCAAGATAGGTCCACAAACATTTCTCAAAGTTTACATATTGAATTGCAAAGTTATGTGATTTATATGTTTCTTATTTAGATTTTACGCATGTAAGTACGTCGTTGAATTTCTATTACATATGCATACATTTTTATACACTGGGATTTGAAATTGCATTTGCATAAGTCTATAAACGCACAACAATATGTAATTGAGTAATTGACTAATAAAATTGCAAGTGCTCAAATATGTTTTAACCGCAATTTAAATCTATGGTCCTATGGAATGAGTGTTACCCAAATGTTGGATAGTAGCTTTTTTACATTTTAGTGGAGTGTGTGAGTTTTGATTTAAATTTTAATGGAGAAGATAAAAATAGTAGATGAGATGTACTGATGTTTTTGTTAAAATTTTTAAATTTTAAAGATGAGGTGAAGAATCAGGGGTGAAGCTTTTAAGAAGCAGGGAGGTGCATCAACACCCACCGTTTTTTGTGCTCGTAATGTAAATTTACGTGTTTCGTAAGAAATTTTTATACGTATTGAGTCCGGCCCTCTCCGTTTTAAGGTCCCGTAACTTTCGGCCCCTGGAAAAAAAATCAAACTCTATCACTATGAAGAATAATGGTTGAAATGTGAATGCTCTAACGCTCGGATCGATCCACCTTTGTACCTAACTAGAACCTTACCTAATCCATCTCCGTGACATCACATTTCTTAGATATCATTTTATTTTTGAATAGAGTTAATAGCCATTTTCGTCCCTGGGGTTTGGTCCAGTTTGCCACTCCAGTACAAAAGTTTTTTTTTTTTGCAATCTCTTACCTGTGGTTTGGATTTTTTTGCCAAATTCGTCCTTTTCACTAACCCAGTTAAAAAATCTCGTTAGTGTCAGGGGTAAGGTTGTCTTTTTACCAGTCAGGGACGAATTTGGCATTTAAAATTCAACCTTACCTCAGGGACGAATTTGGCATTTAACTATTAACTCTAAAATAATTGTTAATTAAATAATTTATTATGAATTTTTAAATATATTTTATTATGAATTTTTATTAACTTCGGTAAATAAAAGGAAGCTCTAAGGTTATTATAAAAAAAATCGATCAAAATAATAATGCGTTGTGAGACTTGGCTTTTAAAATAAGGATTAAAATAATCATCAAACCCCCCCAAAACTTGCTTTCCGACGTCTCGCCTCTCCCAACCGCGTTCTGTTCGACGGTTGCAACTCCGGTACCCACTTTCCGGTGGCCCATTCGTCATACGAAACCAACAACCATCGTCTTCAAGTTATATACTGTCTCCGGTGACCGTTTCTTTAGCAAGATCAGGTAACCCCCAATTTCTAAACCCTAATTTCTTTATTTATTTTCCTATTTATAAAAACTAGTTATAGACATGAGACATGAACTAGTTAAACGATTAAACTTGTTTTGCCGGCCCTAATTAGTAATTATAGTTCTGGATCGATAGGAATATTTAATTACGGTATGAGAGCTTATAGATGGATTGATATATGAACAGTTTGTTGAATGTTGATTAGTGAAGCATTACTGCGATTATTATTGCTAAGTTGATTAATTTATGATGTAGCTTACCGTTTTGTGTGTTTTTTTATGTGTTAAACAGGTTTATTGTTATAAAGATAGATAGTTAAACATGTTACAGAATGTGCCTCACCAGATGATACAATCTCCAGCTCGATTAGGTCTCCCAAACCAGAAACGTGAATGGAAGAAGGTTCGAAGCTAGGACTTTAAGTTTGAAAGTGGAAGTTTTAACCATGGAGCTATTCATCATATTTGTGTATGGGTTCATTCCAATAATACTTATGGGTTCATGGCATAATTTTTATATACATTTCTACTAAAAATTTGAAACTGAATGGATTCGTGTGAACCCGTCGCGCCCTACCTAAATCCGCCCCTGTAGACCATGTCCCAATCTGGTAAGAAAGATATTGAATTTATAGTTAAGTTTACTGTTGTAAACTCATTAGGATGTAAACATTGACCTTTTAGGTCAAATGGACTACTAACTTCTGATTTAGAGAGACTATCTTGTGTTTTTAGATTTACTTGATAATTATTTTGAAATTTATAAAAACTGTGTGAACTGTGAATTTTATTATAAATACGTAATGAATAATAATAAAAAGATACCAGTCTTGGAAGCACGGGTAAGCAAATTCGTCACTAACGATTCATAATAAATTATTTAAAAATTCATAATAAAATATATTTAAAAATTCATAATAAATTATTTAATTAACAATTATTTTAAATTAAGAGTTAAATGCCAAATTCGTCCCTGAGGTAAGGTTGAATTTTAAATGCCAAATTCGTCCCTGACTGGTAAAAAGACAACCCTACCCCTGACACTAACGAGATTTTTTAACTGGGTTAGTGAGAAGGACGAATTTGGCAAAAAAATCCAAACCACAGGTAAGAGATTGCAAAAAAAAAACTTTTGTACTGGAGTGGCAAACTGGACCAAACATCAGGGACGAAAATGGCTATTAACTCTTTTGAATATCTAAAACCTAAAGATTGCTTACATTATGAATAGCCGTTGGACCAATTGGATAATGGTGTTATGATGGATCCTCCTTTCATGCCGTGGGATGATCCAATTCCATGCACGCATTCTTACGTGGAATTAAACTAAATAATGCTTTACAAAGTATGTCCTTTTGAATTGTTGTAATTTTTTTTAACGGCCTAATTTCCTCTATCATTTTTTTATACCCCTTACACCCCACAATATATCTCATTTTTTAAATGCCGCTAAAAGTCCCATATCTTGTAGTGGCAGGTTCGATCTTGGGTTGCTTCTCCCAAACACCAAAGGTGTTACCCCCGGGCTATAGCCCAAGTGGCTTGAATTGATGTACTTACTTTTTTTACTTTAATAAAATCATCGCTAAAACATATTATATGTCGTTTTTACATACACAATGTTGTTTATGATAATAATATGATTAAAAAGGCGATTAACTTGATTTTCATTGTTGTTGTTGTTGTTGTTGTTATTATTACATGACTAAAGGTATTAAATTTTATCATAGTTTTTTTTTTTTTTTAAATACTAAACTCTTCTGATAAAATAGAAAAGCAAATTTTGAAACCTTCTTGATAATGAACCATCCTCTTCCTCTTCAAGCTTATAAAATATTAGTTTCCATGTCAACATCAAATTAAACTAAAACTCCCCACCAATGAACAAGCTTGGTTAATCTGGAGCTTATCTAGATAGTCGACAACCAATCGCTTCATCAAACTATACGTGTAAATGGTTGTATTTGATGTCATCTTACTATGTAACCTAAAAAGTAGAAATCTTTTTATACCCATATATATATTACACATTTGTATGTAAGTATGATCATCAAGTCAAGATACAACACTAGCTAGCATTGCTTCATATTTGTAAACTACAAAAATATGACTATTTGTAGGGCACTATTTCGGGTTTTGTTTATAATGCTTTTGGTCTCGTCCTATGCAAGTCATTCGGTGACTGGTATCCGGAAAATAGAGATTGCGAGAAGAGCGTTTGAGGAACAATTTGAAAGAGATGTTGCAAGTGGAAAGAATAGTTACCCAAAGAGATCAGTTCCTGGAGGACCCGACCCCCATCATCACTAGCACCTTAACTAGGTAAAACGTGCCTATGTAATAATATTATTTGAGATGTATCAATTATTGTACATGTAAGTGATGTGTTTCAATTATCAATGGATGGCTAATGTATTACACTTATTTACACACATGGTTCAACCAATGGTCATGTCGTCAACTCAAATGAGTATATACTTTGTATCTAATGGGTAGCCCCTGGTTCTTCCTTGTCTCAAAAGTTGGGCTTTTCTAATGTCTCAATAACCTAAAACAATATGTGACATACGATGGACAAAAGAGTTGGTTGTACATAAAATAACATATGATTAAATCAATCTTAAACGTAAAAACGGATGGGTCACTTCACTTATTGCTACATAAGTTTCTTACGGAAAAAATGCATCAAAAATTTTGACAAAGTTGCTATACATTTGTGACAACAAAAAACCTCTAATTTTTTCAACAATAACAAATACTTAGGAAATTGCGTAGGAAATACATCGCAAATTTCCCACACCAGATTTTCGTAGGAAATACGTTGAAAATTTTGTAGTTTATGTGTAGTAATTTGTTTCCGACGACGGTTTTTATAACATCAAGGTTTGTTGAAAATGCGTCACAAAATTGAATTTGCTACGCATTTGCAACGAAACCTTGATATTAGAAAAAACCCTCGTCGGAAACCAATTACTACACATTTATTATGCATTTTTCAACGTATTTCCTACTAAAATATGGTTTGGGAAATTTGTGACGCATTTCCTGCACAATTTTCTAAGTATTGGTCGTTATTGTGTAGGAAATTTGTCTAAAAAATAAGGGTGTTTTTTGTCGTCACAAATTAGTAGCAATTTTGTCAAAATTTGTGACACATTTTTTTTCCGTAGGAAAATTTTGTAGCAAAAGAACAACTTTTCTAGTAGTGATGTGTATTAGTATCCGAAACATCATCATACTCAGTTAATCCCACCAATAGCAAAGCTAAGGTAGGGTATGGGGAGGGTAAGATGTAGACAACCTTACCTCTACCCGTGGAAATAGAGATGTTGCTTTTAGTGAGACCCTCGGCTCGTATATTAGTATCTGAAACAAAATGAGGAAATCGGGCTAAAAAACAGGTGGATTATACATATCTTGATTGATGAGTGTGTTATTTTTTTTGAACGGTCAACGAATCAATTCCGAGCACTCTCGGGCACCCTTTTGGCGAATCAGGTACTCGAGAGTACCCGGGCCACCAATTGCCACCAATTCCCGGGAAAACCCGACCACTCACCCGCCCGAAGGCACGACGGTGAAATAGTCGGTAAAACCGGTCGGGATCAGGACTCGAACCCACGCCAATGGCCTGGGTCATCCCTCATTTCCCCTCCACCAATGTCCTCCAAATGTAGCTAGTGGGAATTGAACCCAAGCCTCCCATAGGAAACTTTAGGCCCTCAACCAACTAGGCTACAAGTGTTGGACAATTGATGAGTGTGTTATGACTTAAAACTTTAACCAACTCGATAAATGTAATAATATATCAGCCACTCTCGATTAGGTTTAATTTGGACCAGAAGTTTGTGGACGACATATGACGATACAGATGATGTCATTAGGTAATCTACTTTTTAAGAGGCCAAATTGTTATTATTTAGTTTTCCAAGGTTCAACAAACACACACACACACATATATATATATATATATATATGTGTGTGTGTGTGTGTTATATAATACTAGTGGGTAATTCGCACGTTGCGACGGAACTAGAAAAATTACATTAAAATGTATCAATTCATTGCAATGTAAATACATTCAAAACCTTTTGTTTAAATGATATAAATAAAGAATACTTGTAACAACAAGATATAAATATTCTAATATCAAGTAAAGGTAATGCATCTGAGGTTGGATGGTGGGACGATTATAGGCAACACAGCTGGGGTTGCTAAGGCTTTAGACATTATCAACGTGCATGAGCCATCTCTGGGGCTTCATCTCAATATTAAGAAAACAGAGGTCTTTTGGCCGACGTGTGACGGGCTGAAAGTTTAGGACGGGCTTTTCCCCGAGAGGGATTGGTAGACCAGAGAGAAGGGTTAAGCTCCTTGGTGGGGTTGTTACCCGAGATCCTATCTTTTATTGGCCGGGGAGTTGGCAGGGCAGCGGGTTATGGTTGTGGTTGACCTTATGAAACTCCTGCCCCGCCTTAGGGATCCCCAAAGTGAACTCCTGCTGCTCAGATCATGCATAGGGCTCGCTAAGTTACTTTTTGGGTTGCGAACTTGTCAACCTCAGTTGATGGTGGATGCGGTATCCCTTTTCGATGATGGCCTCCGGGAGGCTATTGAAGGTATAGTTGTGTGTGGTGGCCCCTTCTTCGGGGACCTCCAGTAGTGCTTGGCATCCTTACCGATGCATTTAGGTGGTTTGGGCCCCCTTTTAGCTCGAGATGTTGGGGTTTATGACTTTGTGGCGTCTATAGCTCAGTCTTGGAAACTTCAGGATCATATCATTCGAAATAATGGGGTCATCGGGCTAGACCCAGACTATCAACAAGCTCTTGAACGCTTAACTGTCTATCTCCCGAACTTTGATATCGGCGGTTTACTTAATAAGGACACCGCCCCCTCAAAGCCACAAAAAGCTTTGGCGAATGCTCTGTTTAACAAAACTACTAAAAGCCTGAGAGAAGTTTTTGAGTTGTCCTCCCGCCAAAAGGCGGTGATTGAATACCTAAAGGGTCCTCATGCTCAGGATTTTTTGACCGTTATCCCGATTGAGAGTTTGAGTCAATGCATGTCTGCAGTGGAGTACAGGGCTATACTCAAGTACCGGTTGATGCTCCCTATGTATCCGGAAGATGAAACATGCCCTATCTGCCGTAAATCTTGCATGGATAAATATGTGGAAAACGCAATTCATTGCAAAGAGCTCCATGGGTTTAAATACCGGCATGACTGGGTGAGAGACATTTTGTGGGACATCCTGAGAAAAACTGGGATTTCTGCAAAAAATGAGACCCCTGTAAAATTTATCACAGACCCTGCGGAAGGGAGATCCACCCTGCGACTAGCAAATTTGCTTGTCTTTGGTTTGGAGAGGGAGAAACATGCTTGTGTGGACCTCACAAGGGTATTTCCTTTGGTTGGGTTAAGGGAAATAAGGTTTGTAGCTGGGCAAGCATCGAGAAAAGCGGAATCGAAGAAAGTAGATAAGCATGATGTGACACCCGGCATGTTTGGGTCAACATTTTATAAACACATAAGTCTACCTTAGCGAAAAACGTTTATTAAACATACTTGACGGGGTCAGTAGAGTCAGAACACAGTCCGTATTGTCCAGGGTCCAATGATTCGGGAGATCATTGGGTTAGTCACACACACACACACACACGATACGAGTCCCGTTGTTGGTGAATTACATAAACTAATTAAGTGTATGTGTAGATTGTTGTCGTATGGTGGATTATATGCTTAGATGTGTTTAAATGATGTGTAGATAATTATCCGTGCTTAAATATGTTAAACATAGACTAAGGTTGCATGCTCGTATGTTAGGGTGCGTTAGAATGCGTTAAACACGACAAACTGGAAAACTAGACAAACATGGACTCTGGTTCGACCACTTCGAATGGTCGAAGGAGGAAAATTGTTTGGTTCGACCCTTTGTAAATGGGCGAACCTGGGATATGGAATTGAAAGAATTCCCTTCGACCAGGACAGGGCTCATTCGACCCTGTGAAAGGGTCGAAGGAGAGTACATTCGCCCAGGTAAAAGGGGCGAATGTGGACATAGTATAAATACCACACTTTGTCATTTTTCACCATTTCACAAACCCTAAACGTCTCTAAACACTCTCTAGCAACTTTAAACATTGGGGAAGGAGTTTTTGCCCTTGTTTTCTATAATCTAACCTACAAACATCTTCTACACAAAGATCTAAGGTGTGTTCTTCATTCTAAATCATTTTTAAAGCATTTCAATTCGTTATTATTAAACCCTAAGAGTCCAGATCTGATACAAACATGTTTTCTTGTATAAAAACCTTCCTAATATCTTTCTAAACAAAACCTATTCATAAACAATGAGTTTTCATACAAAATAACATGTGTTAATGGTGTCTTATGTGATGTTGTGCATTGTTTGATGATTGATTGTTGTATAGATGTTATAACAATGATCTAGGACTGTTGTTGATGATGTTTCATGATTGAGATAGGTTATAATTGATTATTGATGATGTTATGTTCATTTTGGGGATTTTGGGTTAGATCTAGGGCTTGTTCATGATGATAGTGATGAGGATGGGATTGGGGGTTTATTGTGCATGATGATCTGAGCATATTAAGTTGAATATAAATTGATTTCATAAAGTTTCCTAATTGGGTAAAGATTGCATGCACGATGATGTGACATTTCCATAATTTACTATTTTGGGAAACTTGTAAAACGATTAGATTTTGGTGTAAAATCGGTAGGGTTTTGTAGGGATAAGTTATCCATGCTTGACTGCTGTGATTGATGATGTTTCGAGTCGTTTTGAATGTGTTTGAAGCGTTTTTAAGGAAAATTGCACAACAGGGGCGAACCTGGCCTCCTTCGACCGGTCGATGGTGCGAAGGAGGGATTCCAGGGTCGAACCTGGTTACCAAATGGTCGAACGTATTACAAATGGGCGAAGGAGGGAGAAAAGGGGCGAAGGTAGCCACCTTCGACCGTTTAAAGCCTCATTCGACCACTTAGAGCTACATTCGACCCTACGATTTCTAAAATGAGACTTTTGATGCAAACTAAGTGTTTTGTGCTTGAAACTTATGTGTTAAACTTATGTGCATGACTAATTGATGTAATGGGTCACCAACGGGATGTCGGGTCGGTCTGGGATGTCCGGTTAACGTTTAAACACACTTTTTAACACACGTAGTCAAGATCTGGACAATCGGGGACTAGTTAGCCTTCGGGTTAATAGTCATCACACTTATGTAAACTCATTAATAGGTTGTCATTAGTTGGGATTATCATACACGTGTTGGAATTCTAGTTATCAGAAGACGCACCCTAAGGTGAGTTTCACGGCCCCTCTTTTATACTCTTTTCTCTCGGGGGAGAAGCATGCCACACGTTTTATCAATGCAACGTTTATGATTCGAAAACACAACTCTTATGAAACTTACCACTTTTGGAAACATAACGCTTTTGAAACACGGCGCTTTTGAAACACAACACTTTTGAAACGCAACGCTTTTAGAAACATGACTTTCTTTTGGGAATGTGACTCTTTTGAGAAACGTGACACGTTTGGCACTTGGCATATTTAACATTGGCACTTGACACTTTTAAACATTGGCATTTGGCATATTTAAACATTGGCACTTGACACTTTTAAACATTGATGTTTGGCATTTGACACTTGACGCTTGGCACTTATTTACTATACGACGAAACCTAAGTCCCTATTGAAACCATGAATGTGCGGGGCACAACGGGGGAAATGTGGATAGATCTATCGGGTGTGACGAACCCCACCTGACGGCTGGGAGCCGGGCGGGTGCATATTGTCTCTACTTGACACTTGACACTTGACACATGGGCAGCAACTTGAGCAACGTTTGTCAGTAATGGTTTTAGCAACATAGTCGTAGTAGTAAGGGAACGTTTGTTATTTACTTGGAACTTTTACACACTTGGCACTTTATGAGGAATCGCTTTACACAATGAAAACGTTTACGAACTTAAAACCTGTGAACTCACCAGCATTATATGTTGACGACTTTTTGGCATGTTTTCTCAGGTCGCTAAGGTAGCAGCATTGAGTTTAGGCGCACGGAGTCTCACGGCGTCTAGGGATCATATGCATGTTTTGTTAAACATTTCAGACTTTGAGTTTTACTTTTAAGTTGTAATAATACATTTTGCTTCCGCTGTGTTAGAACGGTTTTGAAACTCAATTGTAGTTTACGTTGTTTTCTTATCATATAGATGTCGTTTATTGTGACCGTTGACTTGGATCCTGGTGTGTCACGCGCCTCGCGGTAAAACCCCGCATGTGGAAATTTAAGGGTGTGACACATGCTAAGGCTTGTGCAAAGAACCAACATGTCTTTATCCATTTGGCCTTTGATACCTTTAGCTCCCTAGCGCCAAAAGCTATTCGTTTCTTGACCAGGGTCCAACGGGTTCGTCCACAGCAATAGTTCATCTCCAGGGGTTCAAGGATTTGTCTTTGGTAGACTAGGGTTTGCTATTCAAAAAGGGGTGGCGGCGCAGCTTGTTGCCCGTCTACCTTCTATTGTGATGTAACTTTCGTATTTTGTTTTAATGAAAAGGAAAAAAAAGTAGAATTGAATAAAACTATATATATTCATTAATTTCCTCTCTGCATTCTTATCTATTGAAAACAATTAGTACGATAGTGGGGTGCACTGTGAACCGGACTTTACTAAAACGGTAACCTACGAAAAATGTGTAAAATGTACAATGATTCTTTTATTATTTGTGTATTATAAAGAGTTACAAGTACAATGCATCAATACATATAGAGTCTAATCTAATGTGTAGGAAAGTTAATCTCCTAGCCAACATAGAGATAATTAGAGATGACTAAATTGAACAGAAACTTTTTTATTCGTTTGTTAAATTCGGTGATCATATAGTTTAGCTTAGATCAGATTAGGCATGTTTACGTGTATGAATATTCATACACATAATACTTTTAGAATTCAAACCGTTACCTCGTGAATTAAAACACAACTCACTATTGATTTCTCGGTTTCTATATAGTATGATCAAGTTTATAAAACTTTAACTTTTATAAAGTACATAATTCTATATAAAATATTAATAAAATATGTAGCATTATTATTGTTTTTTTAGATGTTTTCTATTTAATATGTTCAAAGTAATCATAAAATTGAATATAGTGAGGTTTCATATATATCTCTTGACTCTTGACTTTCTTTTGATTAAATATGGTGTTCTAAAGACATATTTGACCCACAAAAGTAGTTATTTTATGCATTGTGTCATGTACCATAAGCAACTAAATTTATACCTCTTAAAATTTAAGAAGTCATCGAGAAATACTTTATAATATAGTATAGATATAGATATAGATAGTATAGATATAGATATAGAAGTATATATAATATATTTTTTGAACATATACTTTTATTAACACAGGCCGGACCTCAAATAAAGGACCGTCACAAAAAAAAATTACATCATATACAAAGGGTATCACGATCAATCCTTCAACTCTAAATTTTAAATATAGAGCGGTTTTTCAACCAAAGAAATGCCATGGATTTAACCATAGCTACAACCTCAATGACTCTAGGTATAGATTTGGTGATTTCTTGTCCTTGATTTTATATCGAGAAACTATGAGAAATATACATGGGAAAATATACACATTAAATTCACTATCTTAAATTAATATTTAAGGAGAGATAAATGAGTTCTAGCTGGGGCTAGTGATGTTCAATTAAATTATCTATCTTCTATTTTGCCTGGTGACTATTCTTGATGGAATTGAATCCCATCCAAATGTACTCTAACCGACGAGGGAGTTCAGCTGCAAAGCCTTTGTTGTGAAAGGTGCGGGAAGGCAAACGAGATAGTTGAAATATATATTTTGATGACATTATTATTTGTATTTATATTTACACTAGCTGATTACCCTGGGAGGGTCTCGAGGTTATAAAATCTAATTTTACGTGATAACCTATTGCAAATAGCTCAAGTTAACTAACCACAAAATCTCTCAATCATTGCATGTTCATAGTATTCTAATCAGTAATAACTCATATTCCCCACAAAATCTAATTTTACGTGATAACATGAACACTCTGTGTGTGTTTTTTCCTGTATGAACGAAACCCCACAAAAAATAGTCGATTTTTTCTCCGTTTATTATATAGCACTATGGTACTCGTTGGAAAGATAATAAAACGCTCGTTAATTTGGTGTAATTTTTTTCTTTAAAAAATCCTGTATATAAAAGATATAAACGTTTAAAAATTATGGGAGGAAATATGAGAGAGAAAATTTTAAATTTATTTTTAAATTCTTTTTTTCTAAAATAACTGAATTTAATTAAAAAGGGAAACAATTCAAAAACACAAAAAACTCTCCATTATGATGCCACGTGGCACTCTTAAGGGAAGGTTGAGGCCTCCATTGCACGCCACGTCAGCATATACGTTTTCTTTTATATATATATAGATAGATGAAAATCCCAATGGGTATTGAATGCATGGGTATAGAATTAGCCATACTTAACTCATTGTCACATCTACTATAAATAAAATAGATTAAAATGTAGAGATCTACTATAATGAATATCCAAATACATAGATTCACTATTCATTATCCATATGAAAAAAAAAAAGAATTATTGTTTAAATGAAAAGAGAGAACTACATGGAACGTGAGGAGAACTTTAAAAGACAAAATTACACCGTTTGTCTTTTATTTATATACAAAATTACACTCTTTGTCATTTGTCTTTAAAAAGCACGAAATTACATATAAATTTTAGAGAGAATTACTAAGATTATCCTTTAGTTATTACAAAAATTACACCTTCTGTCCTTTACGTTAATTTTTCACTCATTGTGTCCTTTATTTTCTCAATTTGCTACACCCTTTGTCCTTTAGCCTAACTTAGTTAAAAAAATTGGTTAACTTTATTTTCTAACTTTACACTTTTAGTCTCTATAGTTTTGATCAGACCCTAACCCTCGAACCCATTTCGATTGACCTCGAATTTGACCTCGAAAATTAACAAAATCATAGGGCTAATATAGAACATCAAATTTCGATCAAAACGATGTATAAAAATCGTACTGACCTGATCGTTTTCGAGGCTAATCGAACAATTAAAATTAAGACTATTTGATCTTGTTCTTCAAGTTGCGAATGATTTGGTGGGTGTTTATTGCATATTTTTGCACAGAAACGGTCGACTAAGGCATAAGATGTTTTAATAGGTTTAAATTTATGGTATAGAGGCATGGTTTGCAAGTGGGGTTTTAAACGTTAAAAGAAGTGGTCAATTGGATGGCGATCTGGAACCTTTAACATTTAATATTGGTGCGATTTAGAGTTGTAAACACGTGGTTAGGACCGGATTCAAGTTTGGGTGCAATTTAGAGGTGTAAGATCCGTTTTTGTTAACGTGAGTCATGTTCGGTTCGGGTTTTTGACCCGTTTTGCGATCCGGTTTGAATAAGTTGGATTTGATATAAGTTTTTAACAAGTTTCGGTCAGGTTTCATGTTTGTCGGGTTATGTTTAACGCAAATTCGCTTAACTCCAGTTATATATATGTGTCTGTTTATATATAAAATGAGTTTTTCGTTTTACTTCTAAATCATGGTTTTGATCGAAATATGATGTAGTTTAAAAGCCCTGTGATTTCGTTTCATGTCGTGCCTTAGTTTCGTCGTTTAATTTGGGGTTGTTAAGACTTAGGGAAACTATAAGGGCTAAAAGTGTAAAGTTAGAAAATAAAGTTACTAACTTTTTTAACTAAGTTAGGCTAAAGAACAGAGGGTGTAGCAAATTGAGAAAATAAAGGACAGAATGAGTGAAAAATTAACATAAAGGACAGAAGATGCAAATTTTGTAATAACTAAATGACAATCTTTGTAATTCTCTTTACATTTTACATGCTTTTTGTCCTTTAAACTAACTAATGTTAAATTTTCAGTTAACTTTAAGATAAAATTACCATTTTGCCCAAATGATATAATCAAAAATTTATTTATAAAGGACATAATCTGTAATTTATTTAAGTTTTTTTCTTGACTGAATTACAAGTTTTGTCCTTTAAGTTTGTACCAGATTGCAAGGCATGTCCTTTAAATTTAAAATTGATTGGTTTTGTACTTTATGTTTTAAAATCTTGCACGTTACGTCCTTTGACACTAACCCAGTTAGATTTTAACTTAAATGTAAGGGTAAATTCGTCTTTACTATTTTAGGGTCCATTTATGTATTTAAGTTAAAGTTTTGTATCAAAATGAAATATATATGTTACATATATACCCCCCTCTCTCTCTACCCCATATATCCCTCTCTCATCACTTGTCCACCGCCTCCACCATACACCACCATCACCAGCGCCTCCACCATACACCACCACCACCAGCGCCGCCGCCAAACACAACTCTTTCCTTACAGACGATAGACATGGAAGCTGAACCTGAACCTTTCATCTTCAACCCCAAACACAACTCTCAACAACTTATAAAAATCCTTGAAGCCCTTAGACAAGCTTCACAACAATTAAATCCAAACCCATGTTCCAAAATTCTCTACTTCACCTTCAATAAAAGCTCTAATTGAGCTCGAACATGAATCCGAATCCATCCTCTCCAACGACCCTCACCTTACCACGTTATCCTCCCATCTAACCTCCCTTAAAACACTTACCCGCCAACGATGCCCTCATCTGGTGTAATCAAACCACCGGATCCACCCCAACCCCTAGAAAACCCAAATATGTTGGAGAAAAACCCAAAACGTCGCTCAACTAGATCCTCTGGAGCCCTAAAAAACATTGAAGCTTGTATGTCTGCTGCTGAATCTTCTGGAGGATGAGTTGTGAAGGCAGGTAACCTGGTTAAAACCCATACTCCTCTGGCTACGCTGAACAACAAAAAATGCCCAAAATCAAGTGGCGGCACCTCCTTCGAAAATGCAGTAGCAGATTAACCTTAGAGGGTCGGCTATTGAGGTTGACAATCTGGGACCAGCTACGGTTGTGGTATGGTGGTGAACAGTGGTTGTTGCAACGGTGGTGGAGATGTAATACGGGTTACAATGGTGGTGCGACAAACAATTTAGGGTTATGGTGTTGTTGGAGTGATAGGGTATGGGTGCAGACGATGGAAATGAACAGGCGACAAGTGATCTTTTGTGGGGGTGGATCGAAGGAGGTGGAGGTGGAATTGGAGGTGAAGGTGGGTTGTGGTGCTGGTAAAAGGAAAGAGACAAAGAGATGATAAAGAAAGGTATATATATATATATATATATATATATATATATATATAATTCTGTTCTTTTTTTTATATGGTTTTCCAAATAAATAAGTAAAAAGACAATTTTACCCTTCACTTAACGATAAAAATTAATTGGGTTAGGACCAAAGGACATACGGTGTATGATTTTGAAACATAAAGTACAAAACCAATCAATTTTAAAGTTAAAGGACACACCTTGCAATCTGGTACAAACTTAAAGGACAAAACTTGTAATTCAGTCTTTTTTCTTTTACTTTTTTTCCTTTTTATTTTTACCACAATTATTTTATCAATTATTTTAAAATTTTCTTAATCCATTAACTAACATATTTGTATATAAAAATATATGTTTTTTTTAATTTATATATTTTCAATGTTTTATTAAAATTATTTACTTTTCTAATTTTACATTTACCGTACTTTTTATACTATCTTTATACATGAACCATTAGTGTGATTAATTTATTTTTTATCATTTACGAACCATTAAAAAATGTCTAAAATAACCAGTCGCTTTAACTAGGGCTGTAAACGAATCAAACGAACACGAACAAGGCATTGTTCGTGTTCGTTTGTTAAGAAATTAATGTGTTCGCGAACGGTTCACGAACGCTTACCGAACGAGATTTTTTGTTCTTGTTCGTTTGTTAAGGAAATAACGTGTTCACGAACTGTTCATGAACACTTACCGAACGAGATTTTTGTTCGAGTTTGTTTGTATTTATTTGCTAAATTTAGGTGTCAGACAAAAACGAACACAAACAAACACAAATGAACGTAAACGAACACAAATAGGCATTACTGAACAAAACCAAGGATAAACTAACACATTAAATTCTAAAAATTAGCATTTTTCATCGCTAACATTATCCGCCTAGAATATACTAATCAAATTACCCAAATATACGTGACATAATTTTGATCACATAATGTCTTATAAAAACACATAGGTATCATATTAAACTTGAAATCCTCGTTTAATCCACCAAAAATAACAGTTAATCAAAATAGTTAAAGTAATATTAACATGTGATACACTTAAATAATCTACCACTAAGAAATTTGAAGTACTTAAATTAAATATAAAAAATTAAAAACCCTAATGAACTATCGAACACAAACAAACATAAACGAACACATTACCGAACGTTCACAAACATAAACAAACGAACGCGGCCTCTGTTCATGTTCGTTTGTTTAGCTAAACGAACGAAATTTTTTGTTTGTGTTCGTTCATTTATTAAACGAACGAACACAAACGAACTTCCCGTCGAACTGTTAACAAACTGTTCGTCGAACGTTTGGTTTGTTTACAGCCCTAACTTTAACAATGGCATGACAAAAATTTGAACATAGATAGTACTTCACATAACTACGCCGCAAATGGAGGTTTCATAGGTTCCATAATCGGAGAGTTTGTTGGTACATCCTTGGGATGCGGTTTGGAATTGTGAAGAAATATGCGTTGTTAATGGATTAATATTTGATAGTAGTTAAGAACATATTACATATAAAATAACATGTTTTTAACATTTTATAAATAACATGTTTTTAATCGCTATAAAATATTAATCCATCGACGACACATCTTCTTTTCAATTCCAAAACCTCTACGAAATATTGTTCAAATAACTTATAATAAATGTAAAAATAATAAATAGTAACTCGATCACAACAATGATTTATGTAAAAAGATGGTTCAAAAAATTACGGTAAATTTAAAATAAGAAAGTAAATTATATTAATCTAACAATTGAAAATAAATAAATTATACAAAATCATCTCTTTTTATATTAAAAATTATTATTTAATGAATTAAGAAAATTTTAAGTAATTGATAAAATAATAGTGATAAAAATAAAATAAAAAATAGAAAGAAAAGAGAAAAAGTAAAAGAAAACAAAACAAAACTTGAATAAATAACAGATTATGTCATTTATAATTAAATTTCAGATTATGTCCATTGGACAAAATGGTCATTTTACCATAAAATTAACTGAAAAGTTAACATCAGTTAGCTTAAATGACAAAGCGCGTGCAAAATTTATTTATAAAGAATATTTTTCGTGATTTTTAAAGACAAAGAACAAAGAATGCAATTTTGTATATAAGTAAAGGAGAATTTAAATAATTTTGTCATTTCAAAAGGTGTATAAAGTTTAGAGATAAATATATTTCTTAGCTATTTATGATTAGAAAAATCATTATGAATGGTCTTAATCCATTTCCCGAACGAATAAATGTGAAAACATAAGCAAGCTTATCTAATTAAAATATCCAAAAAAAGTTACAATCATCAAAGCCCAAAAAGTTACAATCATCAAAGTCCAAAAAGAGTTATAATCGTCAAAGTTCGAAGACTACACAGGTATTGATGTAACATCATCTTACAAAGTCAAATAACTCACTGTGAGCAAATTTTATCCTCAAACTTATCTGAATTATATAATATGCAAAAAGTTAAAAGTATCATTGTTCATTTCCGAATATGCCGTTGCTTGTTATCATGGAGTAAAAAGCGCATGGAGCGGATGTGGCAGCCACGTTAACAAAGGGGGGATTTCCTCTCTTAAGCCCTAAAAAACCACGGGGTGGTGGACATGGAGGAGGGACGTTTTTGCTAATCAAACAATCAACCACAACAATCCAACAACCAACCACAACCATCTACCTCACCCCACTTTTTGCCACCACGCCGGTGAGGATCTTCAAGCTCTCAAGGGCCACACCCCTTCCACGCCACATAAGGGACGGCATTGGTGGTGTGGAGGACCTTCACGCCCCCTCCCACACACCAAACCGTATAGCTTAAGCCTCTCTTTTTTTTTTCATCATTACTATGTATATATAAAAAAAACATAAAAAAAACTGACAAGCAAAATGATAGTGAGCGGATAAAAGTAAAAAATTACAAAGATCTCTAAATGTAGATAAATGAAAAGAATACATAATCAAAACAACAAACAACCAAATTATTAATTTAGACATAAAATTGCAATCACAAATGTACCACAAAATGGATGATAGGATGTTTGCACTAACATAACAACCCACCAAATCCATCCTCTCAAACTATTCTAGGGTCAAACCTTATCAAATTGACTAAGAGGCTATTTGGTCGCCTCTTAATCAGCCTCTTAACCATTCAGGTTTGAATCATTCAGCATTTAGACTGTTTGTTTCAGCATCTGAATGGAATGATTAAGTGCTGAACCATTAAGCTAATAAGGGATGCTGAATGATTCAGCTCTTAACCATTCAGAGCCTCTTAACCATTCAGACCATCTTAATGATTAAGCTAAAAGTGCTTTCAAAAACACAAAAATAGAGGCGGCATTGTAGACTAGTTATACCACTACAAATGCTGCCACACAATTAGAGATGTAATGATTCGCCCAATGATGGTTAATGACTCAAGTATCACATTCAAATCAAAGCAAATAAAATGCAACAAAGTTAACATGAACAATCTTATCAGGTCATACAGAATTATAGATGAGCAGCATCAGATATGATTTCAAAAGACCTAACAAACTAACACATGAATGAAATTAACCAAGCATGTGGTATGTTCAATAAACAAATTCATCAATTCATCGCACATAAAAGAACATCTCTTTCTTTGAATAATCCATTTTGTCTTATCTGATATTGGTGTCTCATGCATATACACGAAATACTTTAATCTAACATTAAAACGCCAGTGATTCAAAAAATTATCCAAACTAAACAAAATACGAAACCTACATAACATATAACGAACACAAACAAAATACACGCAGTGATTTATAAATCAAAAGAAAGTGATCTCCAAAAATGTAAAAATGTCTCGAAATAAGCATCAAGTTGCTACTAGTTGTTAGTGCATTGCGGTGTATGTTTCCAAGTTGAAGATTGAAGATGATCATTAGCTAGACCTTAGGGGGATTCTACTGTTAGTGCACTTCGTGTATGTTCCCAGCTAGTGATAGGTCGATATTAGTCGTAGGCATGATTGTATAGCGTTTTAGATGTTGTCGGGTTGTATTTTAGTGCTTAGGGGTATTTTGGTCTTATGATATGGTCCATATGTGTATCATGGAGCCATACGTGTGTCATGGAACACGTATGGAACTCATACGTGTAGTGTGTAGAAGGTGTATGGACCAAGGGCTATAAATACCCCATGCCTTGTGTTATTTTAAAAACTTTTGTCATATTAACAAGTTGCAGCCCTTAAGTGTGTGTTTTTGTGTGTGTGCTCTCTATATTATTATCCTTTCTTTAAACACCCACCTATAACAACTAACCAGATTATTGATTCCTCCTTTAATCCAATACGTGTGTGATACATCGTTTCTTATCCGGAACATGATCCTACACTAGTTGGTAGCAACTTGGTTGGTTAATGAAGGTTGGTAGTGACGCAGTGTGTTGCTACTTTGGTAGCTAGCGATCTTGTAACTCGGTAGCAACTTTGTGGCTATAACCCTAACTATATAATCACTCGCTAAAATGTTGCGGCGGTTTAACCCGGTATAAATAGACCTCACCTTGTCAAATTCCACGAACGAGAAGTTTTTTTCTTCTTTGTGTTTTTTTTTGTGAAAATTTTAAATTAATGTGATTTCGATTAATAAATTAGACCAAATGAATGAACCATCGTAATATTTCAGTTAGAGGCTATAATTGCTACCAATTATGAGACTTAATTATTGTAAGGTTTTGGGGTGTGGGCTCGGCAACCACCTTCGGTGGCTGAGGTGGACATCGGTGCCGACCAAGCACACCGCCCCTCCCGATTTATGTTCGGAAAAAACGGCATCAAATCCCCGTCCTCACCGTTCTTGAATCCCACTTTTCAAGACATGCATTTTGTCCTTTTCCACCAATTAATATATATATATATATATATATATATATATATATATATTTTGTCTTTTGTTATTTAAAAAGTATTAAAAAAAGGAAGGGGGAAGGGTGAACCATTTCCCCTATAAGAGGGAGGGGAAGGGAGGAAATGACGTGGCGTTGATGTGGACAAGGGGGAAGGGTGACCACACCCCATAGCCTAAGAAAACACGACAACAAGTCTTTTGTACTGAGCAGTAGAACTATAAACTCTTTGCTAACTAATAATATCCATTCTATTGCTAGTTGTTACCGAGCTTTTGGTGACTTAGTTCTTACCAAATTTTAGTAGCTTAGTTGCAACCTATGTGACAACCGGCAACTTCCGATCGATACCGATGTGGTTTTAAATAATTATTTATTATAAATACTGTTAATTATTATGTTTCAGAAGTTAACTGATCGTTTTAACAAAGGAAACCGTGGTCGAATCTTATAACGTGATTTAAACGCGTGTTTCGAATGCACGCGCGGGATAATAAACATTATATTTAAAATTTCACGGTTTTGTTACGTTTTCAAAAATTGAACATTTCCGACATGCTTTATTTTTTTTTTTTTATGAACCGTAAAATAAAACCGAGTCGTATTTCGTTTAAACGGGTTCGTTATGTGGTGTGCACCTTCATAATAACCCTAACTATAAATTCATCTTATTCTCATTCTTCTCCTACACACAAACCCTAGTCCCCCCTCTCTCTAAAATCTGCCTCTCTCTCTAACCTCACGATTTCTCTCTCTACTCTCTCTCTAAACCCACTCTCTCTTTCTCTTCGATCTCTGCTTCTCCTTCCCGATAACTCTCCCTCTCATCCCTGCAACAACGGCAACCGGCCACCACCAAGCTTGGGTGGTGGCGGCGCAGGTCCTAGGTCCCAAGAACAAGCAGAAACTGGTCGGGTTTGTGGTAGTCGACGGGTCTTGATGACTTTGGACCTGCAGATCAGATTAAGGCCAGGTTATGGGTGCAGGTTATAAGGTTTTTGGTGGTGGTTCAAGCTATCGGTGGTGGAAGACGGGGGTTCAACAGTGGTGGTTCAAGGATGGCTCGTCGGGTTTCTTTCGGTGACCAATGGAGTTCTTTTCTGTCCGATTGTTGCACGATCTGGAGGACTGAGGAGGTTTTGATCGGTGGTTTTTGGTGGCTTGTTGGCAGGGGCGGCTTATTTATTTTGGTGTCGTGAAGGGGCGGATAGCGGTGGTTGTTTTCGGGGGTTGGTTCAGATCGGGTTCAGGCGGTGGTCCGATGGGTTCCTGGTGGATGCTCGTGGTGTTTGGTCAGGTTGTTGTTTCGTGCCGATGGGTTAGGTGGTGGTCATTGTGGTGGTTTCGGGTGGCTCTCAGTTCTGCTGTATAGTGGTTACGACCTTGTGGTGGTCCGGTGAAATGCTGGCTTGGTCCGAGTTTGGTCAGGGTTCGGTCGGGTTTTGGATCGGGTTGTTTGTCTTTGTTTTCGGGTTCGGATCTCGGGTCTTGGTTCAGATTTGTTCCGGGTCAGGTCCGGGTCAGATTCGTGTTCGTTTTGGTCTCGGTCTGGTTCGGTTCTCAGGTCAAGATGTGTTCGGTTCGGGTTTCAGTCGCGGATAGGTTCGGCTCGGGTCAGATTTGTTCAACCGTCTCGCGGGTCAGATTTCGGGTTACGCACGCGTACGATTCGGTATACTTGAGTTCATGTTTGTTATTATTTGTAGATATTATATATTTATAAATATTGTATATTTGTAAATATTATATATTTATGAATATTATATATTTATAAATATATTGATATGGATAGAATAGTTTTGACTCGCGAACGGACCGAACAATAATAATAAACCGTAACTAAATTATATATCGAACGATTTAGTAAATGGTTAATTGGACGTAACTTATATTGAACGCCGGACTAAATAACATTGGACTATATTGTCGGACTATATTTTATATATATATATAAATAAGTATACATAGGTGACGAAACGTATAGAGTCTCGTGAATCGGAATTGTGGATAAAAGGACTTGAAGAATTGTGTTGGAAAGTGATTTTGGGGAAAATTGTAGACAACGGGTGTTGTCTGGTTTGTACAAAAACAGAGGAAACTCTGCCCAAATTTTTATAAAATTAAAGCGTAACGAATTACTATTTTTATAAATAAATTCCCCTAAGTGTTCTGGACGAACAAATCGAAATGTTTTCAAGGTCTGTTCATTCGTAACGATAAAGATGATTTTCAAACAATATTTGGGAAAAAGTAACAAATGTTATTAATTGGTTTTAATAACTAAACTTATACTTTTCCTTAAAGAGTATCTTCTAAAATATAATTACACAAAATAAGTATACTTATATGATTTACGAGCCGAGCTATGATTCAGGATAATTATATGTTTCGGGGTACTAGTCCAGTAGTCCAGCATGGGTTATACACAAATAGTAACAAGTGTGCAACTTAGGGTGCTATGTAATACGAGGATTAAGATAAGTCACGATCGGTTCGTCGAGTTGAAACGTATTAAGACCCGTGTTGGTACACACGAGTCTAGACAGTCGGATAGACTATCTTTTGAGCGGTTAATAAGTTAGACTTATGTGTGATAGACTGTTAAGGTGTCCTTTGTTGGTAATTAGGGCACGAGGAAGTCGGTCGAGGTTTCAGGCTTGTTTGCTAGCTTAGCATGGAAATTAAGGTGAGTTTCACGGCCCCACTCTTTTACTGGTTTTACAATTTCGGGGGAGAAAACATGCTGTGTTCTTTAAACGTGTGTCAAATGTGTTTTTCCTAAAAGGCGTGACAACTATGTTTTGGGTACTCATGTATTCACTACGTTTTGGGAGTGTTCATTTGGGTTCAAGGTATTCATTTATGTTCCGTATTATATGGCCTATGTTGTGGCAGTTCGTTAGCCGTGGTGCGGTAGTTCGTTAGCCTCTATGTGGTAGTTCGTTAGCTATGTTATAGTAGTTCGTTGGCCATGGGATGGTAGTTCGTTAGCTATGGTAAAGCAGTTCGTTGACCATGGGATGGTAGTTCGTTAACTTCGGTGGGCGATAGTTCGTTTGGGAGGTTCGTTATGAAGTTCAAACATTTAACGAGTGTTTTCATCGGTCGGTAGTATCATGATGGTCTTTCAAAAGTTCGTGAAACGTTTTACTTAAAAACCTGTGAACTCACCGGCATTATTTGCTGACGTTTTTAGCATGTTTGTCTCAGGTCGCTAAGGTAGCAGCTGTCGATAGGCGCACGGAGTCTCACGGCGTCTAGGATTCATGTGCATCTCATTTAGTATTTTTAGACTTTCGTACTTTTGATTTCATGTTGTAACAAAGTTTTGCGCTTCCGCAGCGTTGGATCATTTATGAAAAACTTAATGGTTTACTTATGTCAGTTTTTACGTATCATATAGTGTTGTTTATTGTGACCGTTGACTTGGATCCTGGTGTGTCACGCGCCTCGCGGTAAAACTCCGCAGTGGTAATTTGAGGGTGTGACAGATTGGTATCAGAGCCAATGGTTATAGTGAACTAGGACTGCATGTAGAGTCTAGTCTATAGCCGAGTATCACACACGTTAGACGGTCACACATAGTTACGAGTCGTGTCATTTGGTAAACATACTAACCTTGTCGGGGTGTCGGTGTCCTCATCACACAGTATGACATTATCTATCTTTTGTTATTCCTACCTTGGTTCTATCTTCCTCTTCGGGTTTGAAGATGAAGTGGCTTATCGCTTATACTTGGCAGTAGTGTACATTGGGGTGGCTTCGGTACACTTTTGAGATTTTTCCGGGATTTGGATATCTCCCCTCTATGCTCTAATGTACATACTTGCCTACACGCACACTATCATGCACTAGTACTTGTCATAGTACACTCCTGAGAGACTGTTCACTTTGGGATTTTCGTGCGATAACAGTTTCTTTTAGGAATGTGGGTATCGGGTGATTTGAAGTTCTAGCTAGGAGCACGCCTAGAGGACCATGTAGAGCGATTTGTTATTTCGGGTGCACACGAAATCATAAATCGAAATGCATGAAAATCTTGGTGGACTTCGTGTTCGGACTAAAGGTCATGCTGGAACCACGTTCTGAATTCGTTTGATCACTTGTAGCTTGATCTGTTAGTGGTATTGAGTGTCGTGTCTCATGTTTGGCAGAACATGTCTCGTCGTACTGGTGGACGTGCTGGTGGACGCCGTGGCGGCGGCGGGGGTCGCAATGGCGGTAGACGAGGAAGTGGGAGACTGCTGGGAAGAACGCTGGATCGTCCCAGCCACAGGCGAAGAAACAGGATGTTGTGGGAGTGTCATATGAGCAGAAGTCTGGAGGGTATACTGGGAAGCTCCCGAAGTATGGTGAATATGGATTTCATCATTATGGCGGCTGTGAGAGGTTTCGTTGCAACCGTTGTCAACATATGGGACATGTTGCTAGAAACTGCAGAGTCAATCTCTAGACGGATCCAGGTCAAGCGGTTGTCCCTGCTCCTGCTCTTCGGGGAAACCATGGGTGTTTTAACTGTGGAGAGACTGGGCACTTCAAACGCGATAGTCCTAAGCTGAAGCAAGGGACTGCAGGTGGTGCTGGGAACAACGAGGGTGGCGGTCGAACTGCTCCGGGTCGTTTTTATGTCATTGGCGCTTGGGAGAACGGGGAGGATCCTGATACTGTTACTCGTGAGTATTCTTTTCTTGACTCTCGTTATACTCGTATTCATTTCCATTTGCATTGTTTGGCGTTTCGTATTCATCATGTGCATTCAGTCCGGTACTTGGTCATCGTTTTGCATTCATGGGTCTGGTGTAGGTCCTTTGGAGATGCTACTTGGACGGTACCGGTGTGTTATTTATACCGATCACAGTAGTATCTAGTAAACCTTCGACCAGGAGGATTCATTGTTCTATATTCACCTTTGGGAGGGCAGTTCCCCAGCATAGAGTATCTGTTGTTTTCATTCTTTGTCCATGGATATCATTTCGTTGTATTCTAGAAAACGTTACTTGGGTTAGGTCGACACTCATTGCTGCCGAAGAGTGAATCTCGGGGCGAGATTCCTTTCAACAGGGGGATGATGTGACAACCGGCAACTTCCGATCGATACCGATGTGGTTTTAAATAATTATTTATTATAAATACTGTTAATTATTATGTTTCAGAAGTTAACTGATCGTTTTAACAAAGGAAACCGTGGTCGAATCTTATAACGTGATTTAAACGCGTGTTTCGAATGCACGCGCGGGATAATAAACATTATATTTAAAATTTCACGGTTTTGTTACGTTTTCAAAAATTGAACATTTCCGACATGCTTTATTTTATTTTTTTATGAACCGTAAAATAAAACCGAGTCGTATTTCGTTTAAACGGGTTCGTTATGTGGTGTGCACCTTCATAATAACCCTAACTATAAATTCATCTTATTCTCATTCTTCTCCTACACACAAACCCTAGTCCCCCCTCTCTCTAAAATCTGCCTCTCTCTCTAACCTCACGATTTCTCTCTCTACTCTCTCTCTAAACCCACTCTCTCTTTCTCTTCGATCTCTGCTTCTCCTTCCCGATAACTCTCCCTCTCATCCCTGCAACAACGGCAACCGGCCACCACCAAGCTTGGGTGGTGGCGGCGCAGGTCCTAGGTCCCAAGAACAAGCAGAAACTGGTCGGGTTTGTGGTAGTCGACGGGTCTTGATGACTTTGGACCTGCAGATCAGATTAAGGCCAGGTTATGGGTGCAGGTTATAAGGTTTTTGGTGGTGGTTCAAGCTATCGGTGGTGGAAGACGGGGGTTCAACAGTGGTGGTTCAAGGATGGCTCGTCGGGTTTCTTTCGGTGACCAATGGAGTTCTTTTCTGTCCGATTGTTGCACGATCTGGAGGACTGAGGAGGTTTTGATCGGTGGTTTTTGGTGGCTTGTTGGCAGGGGCGGCTTATTTATTTTGGTGTCGTGAAGGGGCGGATAGCGGTGGTTGTTTTCGGGGGTTGGTTCAGATCGGGTTCAGGCGGTGGTCCGATGGGTTCCTGGTGGATGCTCGTGGTGTTTGGTCAGGTTGTTGTTTCGTGCCGATGGGTTAGGTGGTGGTCATTGTGGTGGTTTCGGGTGGCTCTCAGTTCTGCTGTATAGTGGTTACGACCTTGTGGTGGTCCGGTGAAATGCTGGCTTGGTCCGAGTTTGGTCAGGGTTCGGTCGGGTTTTGGATCGGGTTGTTTGTCTTTGTTTTCGGGTTCGGATCTCGGGTCTTGGTTCAGATTTGTTCCGGGTCAGGTCCGGGTCAGATTCGTGTTCGTTTTGGTCTCGGTCTGGTTCGGTTCTCAGGTCAAGATGTGTTCGGTTCGGGTTTCAGTCGCGGATAGGTTCGGCTCGGGTCAGATTTGTTCAACCGTCTCGCGGATCAGATTTCAGGTTACGCACGCGTACGATTCGGTATACTTGAGTTCATGTTTGTTATTATTTGTAGATATTATATATTTATAAATATTGTATATTTGTAAATATTATATATTTATGAATATTATATATTTATAAATATATTGATATGGATAGAATAGTTTTGACTCGCGAACGGACCGAACAATAATAATAAACCGTAACTAAATTATATATCGAACGATTTAGTAAATGGTTAATTGGACGTAACTTATATTGAACGCCGGACTAAATAACATTGGACTATATTGTCGGACTATATTTTATATATATATATAAATAAGTATACATAGGTGACGAAACGTATAGAGTCTCGTGAATCGGAATTGTGGATAAAAGGACTTGAAGAATTGTGTTGGAAAGTGATTTTGGGGAAAATTGTAGACAACGGGTGTTGTCTGGTTTGTACAAAAACAGAGGAAACTCTGCCCAAATTTTTATAAAATTAAAGCGTAACGAATTACTATTTTTATAAATAAATTCCCCTAAGTGTTCTGGACGAACAAATCGAAATGTTTTCAAGGTCTGTTCATTCGTAACGATAAAGATGATTTTCAAACAATATTTGGGAAAAAGTAACAAATGTTATTAATTGGTTTTAATAACTAAACTTATACTTTTCCTTAAAGAGTATCTTCTAAAATATAATTACACAAAATAAGTATACTTATATGATTTACGAGCCGAGCTATGATTCAGGATAATTATATGTTTCGGGGTACTAGTCCAGTAGTCCAGCATGGGTTATACACAAATAGTAACAAGTGTGCAACTTAGGGTGCTATGTAATACGAGGATTAAGATAAGTCACGATCGGTTCGTCGAGTTGAAACGTATTAAGACCCGTGTTGGTACACACGAGTCTAGACAGTCGGATAGACTATCTTTTGAGCGGTTAATAAGTTAGACTTATGTGTGATAGACTGTTAAGGTGTCCTTTGTTGGTAATTAGGGCACGAGGAAGTCGGTCGAGGTTTCAGGCTTGTTTGCTAGCTTAGCATGGAAATTAAGGTGAGTTTCACGGCCCCACTCTTTTACTGGTTTTACAATTTCGGGGGAGAAAACATGCTGTGTTCTTTAAACGTGTGTCAAATGTGTTTTTCCTAAAAGGCGTGACAACTATGTTTTGGGTACTCATGTATTCACTACGTTTTGGGAGTGTTCATTTGGGTTCAAGGTATTCATTTATGTTCCGTATTATATGGCCTATGTTGTGGCAGTTCGTTAGCCGTGGTGCGGTAGTTCGTTAGCCTCTATGTGGTAGTTCGTTAGCTATGTTATAGTAGTTCGTTGGCCATGGGATGGTAGTTCGTTAGCTATGGTAAAGCAGTTCGTTGACCATGGGATGGTAGTTCGTTAACTTCGGTGGGCGATAGTTCGTTTGGGAGGTTCGTTATGAAGTTCAAACATTTAACGAGTGTTTTCATCGGTCGGTAGTATCATGATGGTCTTTCAAAAGTTCGTGAAACGTTTTACTTAAAAACCTGTGAACTCACCGGCATTATTTGCTGACGTTTTTAGCATGTTTGTCTCAGGTCGCTAAGGTAGCAGCTGTCGATAGGCGCACGGAGTCTCACGGCGTCTAGGATTCATGTGCATCTCATTTAGTATTTTTAGACTTTCGTACTTTTGATTTCATGTTGTAACAAAGTTTTGCGCTTCCGCAGCGTTGGATCATTTATGAAAAACTTAATGGTTTACTTATGTCAGTTTTTACGTATCATATAGTGTTGTTTATTGTGACCGTTGACTTGGATCCTGGTGTGTCACGCGCCTCGCGGTAAAACTCCGCAGTGGTAATTTGAGGGTGTGACAACCTATCAGTAGCAAAACCTTGCTACTGATTACGATAACTTTTTTAATCATTTTCCATGTACCGTTCAACCAACCAATGCGACCCCAAGGGGGTGTTGCCTCTTGAACCCTGTCCGTGGTCTATTTCTTTCCCTTTTTGGGTGGAGAATCCACAAAACTATGTATTTGAAGGGTGTCATAGAGTGAGTTGGGCATCTGACATTGAAGGGGACTGCCTACATGTCATTTCCGCAACCTTAGGTTGCGGATTAGGATCTTACACCCGCAACTTCAACTTGAAGAATTAAAACCTAATTCTTTTTCGTAAACTACCCTTGTTTCTTTTGTTGACCCGCTTTTATTGGTTGTATGGATATTTTTGCTAGAGCTAGATGCGGGGTATGGGCCGGGTTAAAATAAGGGTGTGTTGTTGTTTCAGAGGATCCGGTTAGCATATGGACTACTTGTTTGAAGTCGTTGTTGTATGCAGTGATGGACTTGAACTTTTTTTCCCGGTGGGGGGTGGGGGAGGGGGGGGGGGGAGTCACCGGGCCCTTAAATTAGGGGGGGGGGGGAGCTCAATACATATAAAATTTACACTCGAAAACCCGTAAATTACACTACGTAGCAAAAAAAATAGGGGGCACCTCTTGCTTCTACAAAGTTGTGCCCCTGTTTGTCTGCTTGGACAAAGGTGATTGGGTATGGGTTGGGTTCGGATCTTGAAACGAGTTTGGGTGTCAGTGGGGGTGTTGGGACATTGTAATTGGTGGTTGGAGAGTTGGTTGAAGATGGGTTCGTCTTTGTTTCTTGTGATATTGAAGTGGTTTCCATTGATGTGGTTTGTGTTTGTGGATTTTTTTTTTTTTTTTTGCCTTTTTGGTGGAAAATCCACATCATCCCTTTATCCTTGTCATTAGCCAACCTAACCAATGAAACTGCCACCTCAGCTTATTCTGACACCCTCCAAATGCACAAATAATTTTAGGATTCTCCACTAAAAAAACAAAAAAAAAAAAACAAAAAATCGTTCGTGGCCAACCCTAGAACCCTTGCCAGGACATTTCCCTGAACCTTGCCAAGGTGGCTCTGCCCCATTGGAATCCCATGTCTTTGGGATTCTCCCCTTACAACTTTAGAGATCCTTTCATCAGAAAATGATCGTGCATGTACTCCAGATCTTCTAACCCGTATATTTATTATGGTTTCTCGTTTAGTCTACAATTAAATCCAATTACCAAAAAAAAAAAAAAAAAAAACCTTGATAACAATAAACTTACCGACAATCTGTTGCTATGTTGTGACTGTTTTTATCGTTCGCAACTTTCGTCAGCTTTTGCTATTTGTTTTAGCAAAGAATGCCGCTTTCTGAACCCAATATTTATGAATTTATCAAAAAAACCCTGAGATTAAGATTGGTAATTTGAGTCCCTTTCCTTTCCTTTCCTTTTTTATTTCAATTTAATTTGCGGTATAATAATTAACATAAATCAGATTAAAGTAATTATCAGGCCAATGATCTCCAGCCCAACTGGTTTGAGGTATGCAAGGTTTTCCCTTAACACTATGTTCCAGAGTTTAATAATAGAAGGAAAGGAAAGGAAGCGGAAAGAAAGGAGAAAGGGTTCTCATACTGAGGGTAAGTCACAGGTTCGATCCATGCACACCACAAAAAAATTCCGCGTGACGGTTTGAGCTTAGGCAAGGAGGACACCGGTGTGTGGGTAGGGATTCGAACTTGAAACCGCTAGGTTAGGGTTGTACAAAAAATTTCACTGAACTAAGCCTTTCAAAAAAAGATTAAAGTAATCATCAACCTAACTAATTAATGCTTGAAGATAACAAAAGTGGTTAGTATATTAGAATTTAGAAGCGAACATCCGCGTGACCTCCACTTTTTCTTTCCGCATAAGATCACATGGTTGGTATTATCCGTAAAGTAATCAAGAAAATAATGTCGGCCGACATCATAATAAAAGTGAGTTTAATACATTTGGATAGGGAAGTTAATTGGAGGCTTAATCATAGATTAACTTCGTGAAAGTGTACTACTTTTTTCAACGGTCAACATAGTATTATATCCTCTAGTGCTCTTGGTACACGAATGCATCCCTCTATTGTCTGCACAAACCAACAGAATTGGAATAATTAATATTGTGAGTTGAGTATGCAAATTGGACGAGAAAAACGGTTAAATGACACACTTTGAATCTTTTGAAATATACAAACAAAAGACACTATATAAAAGGTGAGGTCAAGTGACAATCGACGCTTAAGCATGCATGTGGCAACTAGATTCATGAAAAGTTGGCTTTAAACAATTGAACTAAAGTTAATTAACTTTATATTGTGATCTATGTCCAAGATTAATAAATGATATATGTCAAGTGCCTTAAATTTGATGACTAGATATGCAACTTATGGACAATCTAAATTAACTACAGTGGAATAAGATATTAAGATACTCGATCCATTTGTTTAAAACTTTGAATATACTTTTTTTTTAACGGCCAACAAAACTCCTTTTTATTCCGAGCGCTAGCAAGACACTAGCGGAAAAGACTCGAATACATTCGACATTGTTCTCCAAACAAAAGAAAACAAAGCCATAAAATAACATTACTACAAAATAATAATAATAATAAATAACAAAATCGAAACCTATCTCATTTTTGCTGTGTCAAACTTTCGCCATGACTCCCAAGTCAAATCCGCCATCTTGGCCCGATTCTTGACCCATAAGTAGCTCATAATCTTTACTTCCTCCAAAATCTACATTGTCGAGGCATGTTTTTGGCCGAACACCACTTCGTTATGAGCTCTCCAAATGGTTCACATTGCCGTCAAAATCACCGCATGAAATGCCTTTTTGGACCGATCACCAACCATAACGGTAGAGTGCAAGTCAAGGAGATCCTGTAAATGAAAGATAAACGAGCTCGGAATCTTACACCATAAGGATAACTGCAGCCATATCTCCAACGTGAATGAGCAACCCGTAAAAATGTGCTTTGTTGTTTCCACATGTGCCCCACAAAACTTACACATTTGACATGGAATCTGAATGTTTCAGCGCGCCAAAGCCACGACTGTTGGTAAATTATCAAGATCCGCCCTCCAAGCCACAATGCAAACCTTTTTAGGACCCAATATTCCACACGAACCTCAGTTGATCCTGTACATTAGAAGCTTCAACTAACAGATGCTTGACACTATTAACTAAAAAGCCTATGGCTCCATTAGCAGACCATATCCCTGAATTAGGATCCAATGAAAGCGCCACACCATCCAACAATTGTTCCAAAACTTCCAGCTCTAAAATCTCCTCACCCGACAATACTCTAAGCTTCCATTCCTAGCTAAACGGGTTTGAACCCAACCAAAAATCATGCCAAAACAGATGTTTTAGCCACAACTTGTCTTCCCTTTCACCATGTGTTTCGAATTAATTTGAAGACCCTCAAAGATTGCAGAACATTAGCTATTTGTTTCCTAACCCCACCAATAGGCAAACTACCTGGAATAGGATTCTAAGCCAGAGAATTTCTATGTATCGCCCAAATAACTTTCCTCCATAAACTGTTTTGGTTAGTCTTGAACCTCCACCACCACTTTGACAAAAGGCTCAAGTTGGCATCTTTCCGCGAGCCGAGGCCAACCCTGCCATAATCTGGTGGTGCAATAACCTGGTCTCAAGCTACCTAGCTCATTCTATCCATGTCTTCACTACCCCTACCCCCCCTTCCCTCCCCCCCCCCCCCCCCCCCAAAAGAAAGTTCTCCAAAGCCGATCCAGGCTGCTTATAACTTGTGTTGGTGCTCGAAACAGCGAAAAGTACTATAACATCCCGTTTTTGTTATATAAATTAAATGTCTTGGTTCACGTTTATTAGTGAATGAAACAGGCCATTGATCGATAATATGGATCAATAACATGTGAGTTGGATACTAGGGTAGTTAAAATTAGTTAACGAGTAAGTGGCGAATAGCATTATTATATGTAATATGAGGTCTAGGCGAATAATTAGTATTATAGGAGACCGTTTAGTAATGAGATAATATATTGTGTTATATTTGCACCCTACTCCGTTTTTAATGAAACTTAGGTTGACGCGTAGATAAAAATTAGCCCGTCTTTGTAGTATATTTGGAATTTTGTAAAACGCTACATTTTAGAAGTTATAAGAGTTAAACAAGCTAAGCAGCTGAATTAATTATAATATTAAAATAATATAAACTAAAACATAACAATTGTGAAGTATTGTTGTGTGTGGTGAGATAGATCAGATCCCACATCTAGGCGTACGATAATTTTTGTCCCACATCTAAACTGTAATACCTTTGGCAAAGTTGTGATCCCACATCGGTAGAACAAAGAAACCAAGCAAGCAGGTAGGCAGGTGTTTTGATCCCACATCGGCATAACAAGAGAAAAATTAGTAGTTTCATGTCTTATAAATAGAAGGCTGATCTAATTATCTAATTAGATATATTAAACTTTTGGGAACGCTCTAGTATAAGAGAATCCCTAGCTTACGACTAGGGCTGGCAATGGGTAACCTATTAAGACACGATAAGACCTGTTTGACTGAAAAGTACACTATTTGATTTTTTGACTTTTTTTAATACTTAGAATTAAGAGGCAAAAATCTTTCATTTCCCTTTTTTGGTACATAAAACATAAAACTGTGTTATAAACATGAGATATAAATGAGTTAAACGAGTCGTGTTCATGTTTAGAACTTATTTGTTCGCGCGCGTCAGAAACCTGTTAACCTGTTAGAGACACGATTTGCCAGCCCTACTTACGACACCCCGTTGGGTGTTGTTATTAGTCATTTTTAGAGCACGAGTAGGGGAGACTCTATACCAACTTGCCGTAGATAGTTTCGAGGTATGTTCTCATTTAAGTTATGTTTAGTTCATTATTATTTTATTAGCATTATTAGTAGTAGTGTAGTGTTATTATTTTAGGTATTAGGATTATTATTAGGGGTGGGTATCGGGTTTCCTAGCCTTAGTTAGGCATGGAATGATCACCCATGCTTAAGTAAGGTAGCGCTAACCAATATCCAACTGTAATAATAATTAGTTAGGTGTATCGTTACCTAACCTAGAGGTGGTATAATTGTATCAGGACCCTAAGATATTACCTGGTTGCATTAGCATTGTCAATTGCTAAAGGGCTAATAAAGAGGTGAGTAACTTAAACTATTTTCAAAACCTGACACTTGCTCATTAAATTGTTTTGATGGTGATTGATCATGTATATGCATCGAACCATAGGTGTGGCATCCAGGGTGTTATATATATATATATATATATATATATATATTATAATGATCATTATATTTTCCCATGGGGGGCACACACTTACAGTCTGCTGTGGAATTGGTAGACTGTGTGCCTATTGTGGAATTGGTAGGCCACGGGTGGGTCTGCTGTGGAATTAGTAGACTATGGGGCTGTTTGGTTCACCTCTTAATGGCTCATTAAGAGGTGAACCTCTTATTCGGACAGAGGTTGGAGTTGTTTGGTAGCAAAAATCTCATCCTCTTAATGATTCAGTTAAGTCTGTCCACTACAGCATCAAGACACTGCTGAATAGAAAAAAAGACTTCCTCACCCTTTCATTCACAGCTTCCCCTTTCCCTACCAAAACTCTTTTCCCCTATGGTTCAGTTTAGCACTTCACACTTCATTCACACTTCACCTCTCATCTTCCTCTCTCTCCACCCACCACCTCCCGCCGCCCTTCCACCTCCGGCCGCCCCTCCACCTCCCTCTCTCCCACCCCCACGCCCTGCTCCTCCTTCTCCCCTCTTCCCTCTCTTTCACCCCCACGCCCTGTAGTGTTTGTAGTGTATGCGTGTTTTGTGAAGAGAAAAGAAAAAAGAAGAGAGATGACAGAGTGTGTTGTGAGAAGAAAAAAAAAAGAAAAGAATGAAGTTACGATGAGGTGAAAGTTGAACTTTGAGGGAAAAGAGGTTGAGAACATAGGGTGGGTGGGTGGGGTTAGGAAAAGAGTTCAGGAAAAAGAAGAAAAAAAGTAGGTGGGTGGGGTGGGGGGTGGGGGTAAAATAGTCAATTTACATATTTATTCAGATGTCTAACCAAACAACAGTTAACTGGTTCAGTACTTACTGGTTCAGAGCCTCTTATCCATTCAGACCTCTTACTGGTTCAGCACTTACCGGTTCAGCACTTGCCAAACAGCCCCTATGTGTGTGAATATATAACGCTTAGTCCGGATTATGATTATGGTGACATGCAAGGAGCTCATACTTGATCAATAAAATGTTTATGTAGTTGTTTTACTGATGAGTCGGTTTATCTGACTCACCAGCTATGTGTTGACGTATTTTTATTACTCGAGCATGTATCACAGGTTGATGGTGTAAGGAATGGGAGTTCCTAGCTGAAAGTTGGAATACTTTAGATGGTTCATCTTATTACAGTTAAGCTTGTTTAGATTGGTGGTATTTGGATTGCATCAGCTTGTATTAAATACTTAAGTTATGCAATGAGAATACGTTTCCGCTTTAAGTTTGCGCCAACTGGTCATTGTAAGTGCCCCGGCCTGGGCGGGGTGTGACAAGTACTATAAACATAGGGAGCTAAGTATCGATTTCAAAAGGGAGAAAGTTCTTCGACTTCCAAATGGACAACCGATGCTGAAATTTACCAATGGCTGCTCCCTATTCCGGGCTAGATTCATGTTTGCACCAACCGGTATACCGAGATGAACAAAAGGTAACCGACCCGCCTTACAACCTAACACCTTTCGCCAACTTAGTTAACTCGACATCATTCACCCCAACGCTATAAACATAACTCTTACCAAGACTAATCTTAAGACCGAAGATGAAATAAAAACATCTAAGTAACCGCTTGAGGTTTAGCGCATTAACCATCACCACTCCCCACAAAAAACCACATCATCCGCGTAAATGAAGTGTAACAATAAAGGCCCAACCCCATTTATTGTAATGCCGTGAAACAGCCCTAAAAACAGGCCCATCGAATTATCATAGGTATTGATTTAAATATTATATTTAAGAAAAAAATTACAATACAAAGATTTATAAAGTAATCATAGGTTTTGATTTAAATACTTAAGCAATAACTTTATAAATAATAAAAATATAAATTACATTAATATAAAAAATTAACATATTTAAACTCAACCCAAATATCCGCTTTTTACTCCTGCTTTTTAATGAAATTCACATATGGTCGAGGAAATCCATATTTAAGCCCAACCTAAATCAATATCCGTTTATCTATGAATTCACATGTATTATCATGAAGAACATTTGTCAATAATTTATAAGTTAAATGAGCCATTATTCTAATCCCTTCACTGATTCTCTATAGTGTTCCATATATGTCGTTAAGAGTGTTGGTAAATGTCATCAAGTATATTAAGATTAAAATGACATTTAAAAGAAAATAAATATACCTGGACCTACAAAACCATTTGCACACCTGAATAAAATGAATAAGCCACCGTTCAAACACATTCAAATTGCAGTGGACTTACCATCTTTCATTGTTTTCTTTGTAAACCAATATATTTCCATTCACCTAACATCAGTCAATATATTTCCAAAACATGGGCATCACACAAAAATAATCAATACCACATTAAACTCAGGTGAAGGGTGAACAAATATTGATAAATTGTTTTAATAAAAAAAAAAGTCGTATAAAATTAAGACTACCGCACCTCTCCTTGTAGAAAAAGATGTGTTAAATGTCATAAATAATGAACCCATTGCTAGCATGAAATTAATTGGAGAGATAAGCCCAACCTGAAAAGAAAATGATAAGAAACATATAAACAAATATAAAAGCAAAGAACAATCAATAGCAAAATAGTACATTTTTAATGAAAATAATTAATAGAACAAAATGAAGAAACAAACCATCAAAAAAAAAAAAAAAAAAAATTGAATCGTCCTAATCAATCAAACAAAGGAGTGTGTTCACATACTACATTTAAAATAAATCGTATATACTGCAATAGAAGAACCATGGTAAACAATTAGAGGAACATATAATGCTTGTTTAATAGTTGAAGATTACCTTGTGCGATGAAATGAAGATATGGATTTTAGGGTTTCTTGAGAAAAGGAGTGAAACAATCGATGTCACCAAGTTTGAGTATGAGTAAGAAGAAGTGAAAATTAGGATTTACAAATAAGTTTGTTCCTAAAAAATGGCCATAATAATAGTAGATCCACTTTTTTCTCAAAAACTGGTAAGTAGAATGAGCGGAAAAAAACTTTAGAAGTCCTCAGAATATGGTAAGTGTCCCAAAATAGCTTTATTTGATTTGTGGTAAACTTTGTAAATTTTAATTTCTGGATTTTATAAGTTGTTTTGATTTTCTATGAATTTCGTAAAATATTCTTAGATTTGTTGGATCGTGGTTTATATAAGATTTAATTTTAAAATATGTGATAAAGAAAACTTTGCCTAAAAGATAATGAATGACTAGGAACGGTGGATTTGTCACTCTATACATATGCACCCAAAATCATTGATCTACTTCTCTTTTAAGGCTTTGTCGCTACATCAATTTATCATTGCCATATGAGGTGTAACTTGCATTTGTGTCGCTACAAAACAATTCTTCCTTGAGTTGATGCACTATATAAATTCAGCTAGATCTATACAACACTCATTCAACAAGTATTACTCTTTCAGCTCATTAACTTATATCCTAGTTTAACTAAAATGGCTAGTCCGGCTTCTAAGTTAATGTCATTAATGTGCATACTACTTCTATTTGCAAGTGTAAGTAGTTTGGGAACAACTAGTTATCGTGGGGTTGGGGGTATGGAGAGATCAGGGATGAATAGCCGCCAGTTTCTAAACGATTTAGTTTCAGAGTTGTCGAAATTGAACAACTATAATAACAGGAAATTGATCAACACCAAACGAGTAGCCCCTGGAGGTCCAGATGGTCAGCATCACTAGGACGTACAAGACTGAATAGAGTTGGGTGCACAACCAGGCGTTGAGCACCTAGATTCACTACCATAGTGTAAGGAAAGTTTTATGTACCCTTTTTACTATGAGAAAAACTATAATGTACCTATAATAATTAAAAGAAATGATCAGAATTTCTACTTCTGTTTACATCTTAACAATTAATATAAAAGAAAAACAAAAAGTATGATGTGATGTCAGTTTTTTTTATTTTTTATTTTTTATTATGATTAGGTTTGCAAAGAAACTATTTTTGAAAAAGTAGGGTTGGAGCTGCTTATAGATTATTGCGTTTTGGTAGCCTAAAAAACTAATTATCTGCGTTTTCAAAACGCAATCCCAAACACTAAAAACTGATTATCTGCGTTTTCAAAACGCGATAATCTAAAAATCAGATTCAAAACGCAATCCCAAACACCCTCTGAATATAGTTTACCAATTACCATATAACTGATACACACTTTCTGTATTTTCGCAAATACTGCTGGTTTGCAACAAAACTATAACTACGATAATTAGAAAACCAAACACTAAAAACTGATTATCTGCGTTTTCAAAACGCGATAATCTAAAAATCAGATTCAAAACGCAATCCCAAACACCCTCTGAATATAGTTTACCAATTACCATATAACTGATACACACTTTCTGTATTTTCGCAAATACTGCTGGTTTGCAACAAAACTATAACTACGATAATTAGAAAACCAATGCATCCTAAATTTCCACGAGTGCATGTTCATGCACGTAAAAGTATGTCCTTGTGGTAAGTGCTTTTGATTATATGTCAAAGAATCCGGAAAAGATTTGTCGTGATAATGACATGAGAAAGTTTGGACATAAAACTATATTAGAGTGGATATTGCACAAATATAAACTATAGTCAATTGACTTTTTAAGTGATCACTTTTACGAAAGAAAGTTGTTGCATATCATTTGACATGATAAAACTTTTGAGAATTTTTTTTGCTAATAAGTTGTTCCATATATCTACATGTCAGAACACAAAAATAGGATAAAAATAGTTTTACATGTAGCACGTTGTGGTAAAGTCGAAATGTATAGTAACTTGAATATATACCCTCGAATGAAAACTTATTATATTTCACACTACTTGTTTCCGAACAAAATTTACGTACGTTAAGACGTGTAAAACATTATCGTAGGAAAGAATAATCAAGTCAAAATCGGATAACAAATCGATAAGAAGGAATTTTTAACACGTTCAAATAAATAAGCAAATCACAAGGTTAAGTAAAACGTTTAAAATTAAATTATGTTTTATTAAAGTTTAGAGGTTGTATGATAATTTTATTAAAGTTAATATAAAATTTAAATTGGTTATAGAAAAATAACACTTAAATAATCTTGAATGAGTATAACTGCAAAATGTACATTAAAAAACAACCACTATTTCCAAACATCTAAACACCTATAACATCATGTGTTGTGGCTCACTTTGAACACAAATATTATTCTCTTATATCATGCCAACTAGACGCTGACGTGACACTGGATAAGCTTCTGCTCCACTCACTTTACCCTGTTGTGGCTCACCTTGAGCGACGAATTTAGCCGGTTTTTTGTTTTTTGTTTTTTGTTTTTAATTTTTTATTTTTTGTTTAGAATACAAATTAAATAATTAACACTCAAAACATTAAAAATAAAACAACATAACATAAATATTAAAAACCACAAATAAATATTAAAAACGCGACTATTGTTGAAAGCGTGGTCTCATAGCTCTCCAAACCGCAACACTCAAGCAGTTATCATTGTGCATGGCACGATACTCGTTTTGGCCCTCCTCAATCGCTCAGTCTTCTTCGTTTAAATCCACATTGTTGTTCAATGCACTTACGAATAACCCCTCAAATACTGTGCACTTCGTCTGTAAAGCCATAAATTTTCCGGTTATCGCTTCCCTGGAACGATTGTTGTTACCCATTTGTTGACGGAATCTAGTCACAACCGTGTTCCAAAAAATTTTCGTGCGCTCATGTCCTCCTTCTTGAAATGTGGTAATATAACTTTTGATCAACGCGAGTTCTTCCTCCATAGTCCAACGTCGTGCTGGGATTGGGTTTTGTGGGTGCGGGATTGGGTTTGGATTTGGGTTTTCGTTTGCCATTTGGGATTGGGTTTTAGGTAAATGATAATATGAAAGTATGTGGAATGGTTTGGTTTAAAAAAATGAAGTGTGTGAAGATAAAGATATACAGAGCTAGCCCACGAGAGCCAGCTCGCTTGGGCTCGCTTGCGGGCACGGTAACGCGTTGCTGTTGTGGTTCTCGCGAGCCACATGGCTTAGCGCACCCTCGCGCCAGCTAGCTCGCGCACCACGACAGACAGCCTAATATTAACTGTAAATAACGTATAATGCATGTATACAATTCATCGGTTAATTGCTATCTGAATGTTTAAAAAAACGTATAAAAGCAAAGGAAAATAAAAGACTTGTGATTTGATAAATCAAATTAACATAATGATCATTGAAACTGTTTTCCTAGCCTTCCTTCTTTTACTGAGAGGAAAAATCACAGTAATAAACATTGACTTATCAACTTTATCAAAATAAACAAAGTTATAGGCTAAGATTTAAGGATTCCACAAAAAAACTAGAAAAGCAGAATATGACATGTATCTATTTGGCTAATCTATAGACGCAACTTTCAACCAGTTATATTACTACACCCCTAAGGTCTAGTCGTCCCCTAAACTATTGCCGTTTTTAGCCGTAATCATTGTCTTCCCTAAGCTCTAGCCATTTCTTCATGATATTCTCAAAACTCTAGCCCTTTATTATTTTTATTCCCTAAATAAACTAAACTGTAGCCATTTTATTATTATATGTCATATTCCCAAAACATGGCTACACCTTAAGGAATTTGGAAGAAAACCTCTAAGGTTTTGGGACCGCTTTGAAGCGGCTAAAACTAAGACATATAATAAAAATGGCTAAGGTTTAGGGATGTTAGGGAGAAAACGTCTAAGGTTTAGGGACAAGCCATTTAGCCGGTTCAATATAATATATTCAGGTTGTGTCAGTACTTCATGTCAGAGAAAATGGCAAGATATTAGTCATGTTTAGAGGTTTTCAGTTTTTTTCAAATGTGGGAGATTTTATTGGTTTAAAAGTATTGGGCCCCACCACCCTCAACCCTTTTAGATTTTAGCATTTTCCCTAAATTCTAGCCATTAATAATGTTTATTTTTGTAAAAGCTGTTGGGTCAATGTTCATTAATATTGTTATTTTCCCTTACTAAAAACCCATGTATGTCCATATTATGCCACGTCGGTAGAAGACCTCGTGTACGCTTGCGCTAATTATAAGACCGGGGGTATGGGCTCACGCCCGACGCCACTTTTGCAAAAAACCGGGCAATAGCTTTTCTCTCCCATTTGCTTGAGCACTTTTAAAGGTGGGATGAGACTGGTGTTTGTTTGTCAGATATTAACCGGTTATCAACCGAAGATGTTTCACAATTGGACGCACCGTTTACATTGGAAGAAATCACGATCGCTGTCTTTGATTGTGAGAGAGGCAAGGCGCCGGGACCTGATGGGTTTAATTTAACGTTTATTAGGAGGTTCTGGGCGTTGTTGAAGCATGATTTCTTGAAGATGTTCATGGAGTTTCACGATAATGGTTACATTAAGGCAGGTTGCTTTTTGGCTTTTATAACTCTAATACCAAAATGACGCGATCACGCTACTTTTGCTGATTATCGGCCAATAAGCCTTGTGGGTGTCTTGAATAAGGTGCTATCTAAGGTTCTTGTGCTCCGGTTTAAGTGTTTCATGCCGCGACTTATTTCTGAAGAACAAACGGCGTTTCTTAGTGACCGAAATATTCTGGATGGACCATTGATTTTGAACGAAAGGATAGCATGGCTGAAGAAGTCCAAATTGAAAGGATTATGTGTAAAAGTTGATATTGAGAATGTGACACCCCAGAAACACACCTCATCAGGGACGATGAGACTCTAATAGGGGATGAATGTGACACCGCAGGAAAATCCCACATCGGCCGTGGTCAGGAGAGATCCTTGGTTCATAAGTAATGTCTTGCCTCTTAAATTACCAACGCGTTTTGGGGCTTAATGTTAGTGGATGAGAGGAGAACTCCACAGTTAAGCGTGCTCAGGTGGGAGAAATTTCAAGATGGGTGACCTCCTGGGAAGTCTCCACTAGGCAGCCAAAAACAAATCCGTGAGCTCTGGATGGGCAACCCATCAGGGCAAAGCGGAAAATATTGGTGGTGAGAGGGGCCGGATGTTACAGAGAAAGCATACGACTCTTTGCGTTGGGATTTTTTGGAGGATATCTTAGTTCAAATGAATTTCTCACAAAAATGGCGAGGGTGGGTTCTATCTATTGTGCGAAATTCTCGGGCATCTGTCTTGGTTAACGGGTCACAAACGTATAAGTTCTATTGTTAGCGGGGTTCCTATAACATCTAATATGAATCTTGTAAGGAGTTGGGACCCGGTTATTGAGAGGGTTAAGAAGAGGCTATCTTCGTGGAAGTCTAAGTGCCTTTCGTATGGGGGTCGTACTACCCTTCTTAAATCGGTCTTAAGCTCGCTCCCGTTATATTATTTCTCATTGTTCTGAGCTCCTTTGCAGGTGGTTGATCAATTAGAGAAGTTGTGCCGGAATTTCTTTTGGGGTGGGACAAATGAGATTCATAAAATGAGTTGGTATGCGTGCGATAAATTTGTTGCGCTAACGAAGTTTGGGGGTGTTGGTTTAGGATCCTTAAGAGACGCGAATTTGAGTTTGCTCTCGGAGTGGTGGTGGCGTTTTAAAACAAATCAAGGTTCTCTTTGGCGTAATGTTGTGTGGTCTATCCATAGGAGTGGTAGGGGGTGGAATTGCATTTCGGTTAAGATCTCGATTGGTAGCACATGAAAGCAAATTGCTAGGGTTCCAGGTTTGTTGGACAGGATGCAAATCGGCTCAAATAAATGCATAAAAGGGAATCTAAACAATGGTTGCACTATTATGTTTTGGCGAGATTGGTGGATTTCAGACAATGTCCTGCAGGTAAAGTTCCCTCGGCTTTTTGCATTGGAGAGGAATAAGAGTTGTGTAGTTTCGGAAAGGTTGGTGGCTGTCTCAAATAACACGCAGCCTTCTTGTAGTAGGAGAGTCGCTTCGCTTTCGGCATAGGAACAATTGGAACTGGATATATAGTTTATTGGAGGTGGTTTCCAATGTCATTTTAAGCCCAGGTTTTGATACTTGGTCTTGGGTGGCATGTGGGAAGAGCGAATTCTCTGTGTCTAATGTGAAAAGGTGTATATTTGAAGAGACAAATGCTTTACCGAAGTCGTCTTTCGAATGGTGTAATTGGGTTCCAAAAAAGGTTGGGGTTGTCGTTTGGTGGGCTTTCTTGGACCGACTCCCAATGGTTGATGCGTTAATTAGGCAGAACATTAAAATGGAATTTCATCTTTGTAGGATTTGCGAGACGAACGTGGAGTCGGTTGAACATTTGTTTACCGGTTGTCCAGTTCTTATGGAGGTTTGGTAGCAGGTATTCGGTTGATGTAATGTCCCGTCTTTTTATACCTTTCACGTTCGAGATTTACTTACCTTCCATTTGACGACATGGAGTGGATCTCGAGTAAGGAAGGCTTTTTATGGGGTTATCTTGACGACTTTTTAGAGTATTTGGAAGGCAAGGAATGACCTCATTTTTAACCAAAAAGAGATTTCGATTCGGAAAATATTTCATGAGATTAAAGTTATGAGTTATTTGTGGGTTACGAAGAGGGGGAGGATGACGAATATGTCTTGGGATGATTAGGGTAGATTTGATTAGGTTAGAATGGGGTAGTTTCTCGGATTATGTTGTGTTTGTTTTTTTGGCAATGTATCTCGGATTTTTGCTAGTTCCTTGCTAGCTTTTTTAATAAAATTTTGTTAGCCGTTCAAAAAAAAAAAAAAAAAACAACAACAGAAACACAAATAATGCTTTCATCTCAATTATTGCTCCAATAATGCTTTGATCAAATAACTTCTCTCTGTTGGGTACAAGTAGCGGCAATGGCGACGATGTTGATTCAAATAGGTTGATCGGTGGCTATGGTTCAAGAGGTGGCGGCTTGAGTGTGTGCTTGGGTTCCTTCTAAACGACAAACACCATTGGTTAGACGGTCGGATATGTCAACTGTCACACCCTCAAATTCCCACGTGCGGAGTTCTACCGCGAAACGTGTGACACACCAGGATCCAAGTCAACGGTCACAATAAACGACGTCTAAATGTAAAAACATACGTAAACAAAAAACCATGCATAAGATTAAAACCAACATTCAACAGTGCGGAAGCATTCAGAGTTTACAAAAGTCATGCCGAAACAAAACATAAGTTCAAAAGTTAACAATTCCAAGATATGCAAATGAGACCCTAGACGCGAGACGACTCCAGTGCGACTCCGTGCGCCTATCTGACAGCTGCTACCTTAGCGACCTGAGAAAACATGCTAAAAGAGTCAACATATAATGCTGGTGAGTTCACAGGTTTTATTTAAACGTTTAAAGTGATCCTTCGAAAACCGTTACCATCACAGTTACTACTATGCTTGTGAGAGCGCTAGCTAGGCGCAGAATAAGATACTCATACGGGTGAAACCATTGCTGACTATGCCGTTTACTGACCCTTAGTTTCCTATGGGCTACCGTCATCACCGGTAGACCTTGTTTTATTAGAGACAATATGCACCCGCCCGGTCCAACCGTCGAGTGGGGCTTGTCAGTACCCAATAGCGCTATCCATATTTCCCCGCCATACGCCCATGTTAGTGGTTTCTAAGGGACTTTTTGATGAACCGTATAGTAATAATAAGTAAGCCATAGTATAACGTGAAAAAGAGTCATAAGTCGCAAAAGAGTTTAAGATGAAACCGAGCCATAAGTCATAAAAGAGTTTTAAGCATGTTTCTCCCCCGAAAGCAAAAACCGTAAAATGTGGGGCCGTGAACTCACCTTAGGTTGCGTCTTCCGTTTAATGAGTACACCGCTTATGTGATATGAGTAAACCGTTTGTATGATATGATAGCCCCAACTAGTGGCGACCTATCATAAGATATGCGTCAAGTTAGACTAATAACCCGTCGGGTTCATTAGTCCCTAAGTCCAGTCCATGACCATTATGTGTCCGAAAAACGTGTTTGACCGACAACCAGACTACGTAAGACAAGACTCGACATCCCATTGGTGACCCGACATTCCACGTGTTCATCTCATACTCAAACATACACAAATCATGCAACTTAGTACTTAACATGTGTTAAAGTTCAACGAGTCTAACACATAGGTCAAATAACGCACAAACAAGTCCATACATGTGTTACTATGTTACTAGGCATGTCACGGGGTTCCTAGCATGTTCCTAGGTGTCGAATCGGGTTTCGGAATGTCAAAATACACTTATAACAGCAGTACACGCGATTAGGAACTTAGCATGAAATTAGGAAAAGTCAACATGTGATTGGGGATGGTCAACAGGCGATTGTGATGCTAATCACCTACCTTAGCATGCGATTGAGAGGCTAATCGCCTGCTAAGAGGCCTAATCGCCTGCCACATCAGGCGATTAGGAAGGCTAATCGCCTGCAGCTGCTGCGCGACGCAATTTCGCGCGTTTAACCCTCTAAATCAGATCCGAAACATGTGTAAACACCCAATATCAATCCTAACACATTAACAAACATATTTCGAGCAAAACCCCTAAGTTTTCATCATTCTAACAGTCCCGAATGCGAGCGTTTTCCCAAAATAGTAACTTAACATGTAAACATCACATCAACATGCAAGAACTTGCCCTAAATAGCAAATATCCAGATTTCATCACATAACCACGTTGTCCGATAGCATCCTACTGCTCTAGCATCATCCTAAAGCAAACCCTAACATCATACAATCAACAACACACATCATAGCATCCTTAATTATTCAAAATCATTCAAATGGGTCAAAACATCAAACATCAACAATATACAACCAAAACCATTCAAACTCCTAGAACATCATCATACTAACTTGTAACAGCCATAAACACTTTAATAACACAAAGAAAATCATGTTTCAATCCTAAAAATCCCACCTTTAATCACATATAACACATATAACACACATAAAGGTTTGGGTTTGTTTAAAAACGGTTTTTAATGGATTTTCAAAGACAAAAACATTTATAAGTCAGGTCTGGACTTTTAGGGAACAAAATATAATCACTTAAAGGTTTGGGTTTGAAGAACACACCTTGGATTTAAGAGGAAATGATGGAATAAGCTTGGAAATGGTTGTTTTGATGTAAAAACGAGTTCCAGAGGGTGTTTGTGTGTTGGTATGGGTTATGGGACGGCTAGGGTTGCACAAATGGTGTTTTGGAGGTCAAGGGTGGTATTTATAGGCGTTTCTAGTCGTTTAAGACACGTCAGGCGATTGTGCAACCTTATCAGGCGATTAGGGCTGCTAATCGCCTACCCTATCAGGCGATTAGCCCCCAATCGCCCCCTAAGCAAGCCTAATCGCCCCCTAAGAAAGCTAATCGCCCTCCTGTAGGCGATTAGGCTTCCCTAATCGCCTGCAGGAGCTGGTCTTGGGTATTTTGCGCGTTAAACCCCGTTTTAACATATGTTAACACGTTTTCACATACCGACAAGTCACATAATGATTATAAACACATAATACATGAAAACAAACACGTTCACACTCGTTCACCAATTCCCGGGACTCGAGACTTGCGTGTGTTAAAACCCCAATGATGTACGACTCGACTCGACTGACCCTGTCATGTGTAATGTATGCGCGACTCGCTAAGGTAGACTTACTAAGTTTTCAAAAAGTTAGTTACCGGAGTTTGCCGGGTGTCACATCATCCCCCTGTTGAAAGAATTTTCGTCCCGAAAATTTCCCGAAGTCGAAGAGAGAAAACAAATAAGAAGAAAAATTTTCCGGGTCGTCACATCATCCCCCTGCTGAGAGGAATCTCGTCCCGAAATTCTTTCGGCTTCAACAGTGATGAGTTTCGACCTCTGTGTGTGCCCAAGTAACGTTTCCCCAAAATACAACAAGTGAAGGTCATGAACCAAACGTGACAGTAACAACCGGGAAACCACTTTCCCAAATGTGAGTATGTGACAAGAGACCCCCGATCGAAGGCCTACTGGAGACTACTATGATCGGTATAACTAACCCACCGGTACCGTCCAAGTAGCATCCCCAAAGGACCCTCATCGACCCAAAGAATGAGAAACAGAGACCAAACCACAAAGAAAACACCCAAAAACACGAACGCACAACCATGCGGATAAAAGTAAAACCAAAGCGTAACAAGAGATAAGAAAGAATACGTACGGGTAACAGTGTCTGGGTCCACCTGGTTCTCCCTAGCACCGATCACATAAGCATGAGCACGAGTAATCCGGCCACCGCCTTCATTGTCTCCATTCTTCCCTGCAGTCCCTGTGCCCCCTTGATTCAACTTGGGACAGCTTCGCTTGAAGTGCCCCGCTTCTCCACAATGAAAGCAACCCTGGTTCCCCTGTGGAGTAGGGGTAGTAGTAGCAGCAGTCTGAGTCGCCCTGGACGAAAGATTGACCCTACAATCCTTCGCAAGATGCCCCGTCCGCTGACAACGCTCACAACGAAAACTCTCACAAGTACCATAGTGATGAAAACCACAACGCCCACACTTAGGGCTCTTCCCAGCATAGCCCCCTTGTTTCTGATCCGACGCTGACCCTGAAGCTTCAGCCTTCTTCGCCGCCGGTTGTCGTTGAACCACCGCTGAACTCTTTTCCACACTTTCCCACTTCCTCTTGTTATCCACCGGCGCCTTCACAGAAGAGCCTCTAGGAGGCAAGACACCCTCAGTGATCTTCAAGTTGGTCATCTTAGTAGCCGACCGCACAGCCTCTGACATGGTAGTAGGATCCCTAACAGACACCAACCCAGCAATCTCTGGCACCAAACCCGCAAGATACTGCTCTATCCTCCTGTACTCTGGCGTCGACAAACCTGGACACATCACTGCTAACTCGTTGTGCCTGATCGTGTACTCCTCAACCTCAGAACCCACCATCTTAAGATTCCCGTACTCTTGTTCCAACCTCTTGATCTCCTCTCGCGGGCAGTACTCATCCTTCAACCTACGCACAAAATCCGCCCAAGGCATGGCGTTGGCCTCCCCGAGACCAAGTGTCTGAGTGACGCAGTTCCACCACGTCAGGGCGGGTCCTACAAAAGTCCCCGAAGCAAACTACACCCAATCCACTGCTGGAGTCTCACATAAAGCGAACACCGACTCAATCTTCTCCAACCACCAAAGCAACTCCACAGCTCCCTCCGTACCCTGGAAGCTGAGGGGCTGGCAATCCTTAAACCGCTTGTAGGCAACACCTGCCTGAACCGGAGGAGCAGTAGCACCCATAAAAGTCTGCTGGGCAGCCTGAAAGGCAGCTAGTGCAACGCCCAACTGTTGCTGCATCATCTTATTGAGCTCATCATACGTCAAGGTGATGTTACCACCACCTCTACCCCCACCAGTGTGGCCTCCACGTCGTCCCCCAGTGTGTCCTCTAGTGCATCCTGACATCTTCTGAGAAAGTAAGAAACAAACACTTAGACCCAACACCAAGGCTAAACCAAGAGAATATGAAAAGTCTAGGATCGGGTTCGAACGTGACCATTAATCCCAACACGAGATCCACCAAGTCTTCCATGCATTTCAACTTATGATTTCGTGTGCACCCGAAATGATAAATTGCTCCACATGGTCCTCAAGGCGTGCCCCGAGCTCGAACCTCAAGTCACCCGGTACCCGCATCTTAGAAAGATATAACCAACTCAAAAGATCAATAAACATGTTCCCTCGACTGCAAACCCGAAGAAGAAGTAACATCGCAAAATTTTCCCCAAAATTTTAATACATAAAAAGCCATTATATATATATATATATATATATATATATATATATTTTTTATTACACCTTTATCATTAATATTATACAAATGTGTCTAAGTCTTTATTTATCCTAACTCACAACTTATATACATACATAAATGTATATAAATAATAATAATAATAATAATATGATTCTAAATTCTTTTTTTTTCAAATACAAGATTTTTTTTTTTAAATAAAGCCTTGAGTCAAATAGTCAAAGTCCTAGTCAAAGTCTTAGTCAAACAGTCAAAGTCTTAGTCAAATAGTCAATTCATCATAAAACCTTACTTTATGGTGTTGACCAATTTTAATGGCTAATTGAATCCAAAACTAGTATAAAAACCCACCTATGACCCATTATACTTTGCACCTCTAATTGTTTCAATTCGATTAAACTTTCCCTCATACCTTTCTTCTATAGTCTATTACTTCTACACTTGAAGCTTTGATTATAAGCTCTTGTAATTGGCAACTTTGGGGCTACACATATTCTATTTCTCGAGACTTAATACTTTGCTAAGGTGAGTTTTACATAGCCCCTTTTCTATTTATCACCATTTTTGGGGTGAAACATGTTACAACATTCTATATGCAATTCAATCATCAATGTGTCTATGTGTATTTCTATGTTGCATTATGTCTTGAACATGACTAGGGTAAGCACAATTCTAGCATAAACATTCATCAGCCAAACGGTATACATTGATAGATCTATTGGACTGACAATCCCACCCGGATACGTGCCTCCTACAAAGGTTGCGTGGGTGTTTGTTACTGCAATATAAACGAGTGAACCATGAGCGTATGGGATGTACCACAATACAACAGTCACAACGGTTGATTATGCATTCGATTTACTTCTAGTATGTTTTTCACATATGGACTAGATTGCCATGACACATGAATTGCACAACAATTTTACTCGATCATCAAAACCTATGTAATTCTCACCAACTTTTGTTGACCCAAAATATTTTCAACTTAACATGTTTCAGGTTCTACTTGCTTGAAGATTTGAGTTAATACTTGAAGATGCGTAGCTAGTATTTGTTGATTTGATGTACAAATTCTTAGAACAATTGTATATAATTTATTTAAATCATTTAATGGAATTTATTATTCACCATGAGCTACTGAACAATCATCAATACGTGACATCCCGATGTTTTCGCCATCGGTTGGGGTGTTACAGATTGGTATCAGAGCCATGGTTATAGGGAATTAGGTTATTAGAAAAATAATCTAGTCTATAACCATAGGATTTAACCAGTACTTGCTTCTTTTACTTGCTATTCTCTATCTCCCTCCTACTTCTTATCCCTACTTTCATCCTTATAAGAAGGTTGCTCTCCACCATTGGATCTACTCTTAGACTAATAGGACAAAATCCTCAGGTTTAGCCTGAACCACCTTGAGATCTCGTCGAAGTTCTAGATTTTAATAACGAACACGTGCAATCTGGAAGGGTGAACGCCTGTATTCTGAGTCTTCTGTCTAGGCTGGCATTGCGCATATATCCCAATCAGACGAGGGACCCGGATGCCTACCTGGGAATTCTCGGGATGAGTGTTCACTTATAGGCTAAAGCATGTCTTCATATGTTATTAGAATTTAGAATCTTTGATAAGTCAATGTTTTCGTTTATTCGTTTTAATTAAATGAATAAATGATTACATTCCTTATATTACCTCATTGTCCTTCATTCAACCCATATCTTATTGAACATTCATTACCCAAATCACTTCCGTAACCGATGCCCTAAACTAAACAGGGATCAAGATCCTCCAGCTACCTAACCGCAAGTCTCACCATTTGACTATTGGTTGCTTTTATTCTATGTATTGACGCTATTTGATTCAAGTAATAAAATATTTGTCTGAGAGTTGTTACATGGTGCATGATTGTTTGAATGTGAACTAATTATATAAATCTATACAACTACAACTCATATACTGTGCTTGTTATACTTGCTTGCATAAACATGTTATCAATTTGCAACCTATGTGTATAATAAATGCTGCACTTAATAGAGGTCATCATGCCTTTTCAACAGTCGGGAGAGCCCCTACAACCTGCTCAACGACTGGTGGAGGCTATCGAACCTACTCAACGATTGGTAGAGGTCATTATGCCTTTTCAACAGTCGGGAGAGGCCCTACAACCTACTCCACGACTGGTGGAGGCTATCGGACCTGCTCAACAATCGGTGGAGATATAGAAGGACGCAAAACTTTAATGTAAGGTAAATTGGTGATTGCGGTCCGGAACGTAATCATGAATTTACAGGTACGTTAAGGTAGTGAGAAATTTTATCAAGGTTTTCGGTAGTCGACCAATTGTATACCTGGTGTTTTTCTTTTAACTTCGGGACGAAGTTCCTAAAAGTAGGGGAGACTGTAACATCGCAAAATTTTCCCCAAAATTTTAATACATAAAAAGCCATTATATATATATATATATATATATATATATTTTATTACACCTTTATCATTAATATTATACAAATGTGTCTAAGTCTTTATTTATCCTAACTCACAACTTATATACATACATAAATGTATATAAATAATAATAATAATAATAATATGATTCTAAATTCTTTTTTTTTCAAATACAAGATTTTTTTTTTTTTAAATAAAGCCTTGAGTCAAATAGTCAAAGTCCTAGTCAAAGTCTTAGTCAAACAGTCAAAGTCTTAGTCAAATAGTCAATTCATCATAAAACCTTACTTTATGGTGTTGACCAATTTTAATGGCTAATTGAATCCAAAACTAGTATAAAAACCCACCTATGACCCATTATACTTTGCACCTCTAATTGTTTCAATTCGATTAAACTTTCCCTCATACCTTTCTTCTATAGTCTATTACTTCTACACTTGAAGCTTTGATTATAAGCTCTTGTAATTGGCAACTTTGGGGCTACACATATTCTATTTCTCGAGACTTAATACTTTGCTAAGGTGAGTTTTACATAGCCCCTTTTCTATTTATCACCATTTTTGGGGTGAAACATGTTACAACATTCTATATGCAATTCAATCATCAATGTGTCTATGTGTATTTCTATGTTGCATTATGTCTTGAACATGACTAGGGTAAGCACAATTCTAGCATAAACATTCATCAGCCAAACGGTATACATTGATAGATCTATTGGACTGACAATCCCACCCGGATACGTGCCTCCTACAAAGGTTGCGTGGGTGTTTGTTACTGCAATATAAACGAGTGAACCATGAGCGTATGGGATGTACCACAATACAACAGTCACAACGGTTGATTATGCACTCGATTTACTTCTAGTATGTTTTTCACATATGGACTAGATTGCCATGACACATGAATTGCACAACAATTTTACTCGATCATCAAAACCTATGTAATTCTCACCAACTTTTGTTGACCCAAAATATTTTCAACTTAACATGTTTCAGGTTCTACTTGCTTGAAGATTTGAGTTAATACTTGAAGATGCGTAGCTAGTATTTGTTGATTTGATGTACAAATTCTTAGAACAATTGTATATAATTTATTTAAATCATTTAATGGAATTTATTATTCACCATGAGCTACTGAACAATCATCAATACGTGACATCCCGATGTTTCCGCCATCGGTTGGGGTGTTACAAATGAAGCTAGGAATAACCAAGAATGAGATAGGTAATATGACACTGTGTGGTAATGATACCGACACCCCGACAAGGTTAGTATGTTTACCAAAAGACACGACTCAAATGTATGTGACCGTCTAGTGTGTGAGACTCGGCTATAGTCTAGACTCTACATGCAGTCGTAGTTCACTATAAGCATTGGCTCTGATACCAATCTGTCACACCCTCAAATTCCCACGTGCGGAGTTCTACCGCGAGGCGTGTGACACACCAGGATCCAAGTCAACGGTCACAATAAACGACGTCTAAATGTAAAAACATACGTAAACAAAAAACCATGCATAAGATTAAAACCAACATTCAACAGTGCGGAAGCATTCAGAGTTTACAAAAGTCATGCCGAAACAAAACATAAGTTCAAAAGTTAACAATTCCAAGATATGCAAATGAGACCCTAGACGCGAGACGACTCCAGTGCGACTCCGTGCGCCTATCTGACAGCTGCTACCTTAGCGACCTGAGAAAACATGCTAAAAGAGTCAACATATAATGCTGGTGAGTTCACAGGTTTTATTTAAACGTTTAAAGTGATCCTTCGAAGACCGTTACCATCACAGTTACTACTATGCTTGTGAGAGCGCTAGCTAGGCGCAGAATAAGATGCTCATACGGGTGAAACCATTGCTGACTATGCCGTTTACTGACCCTTAGTTTCCTATGGGCTACCGTCATCACCGGTAGACCTTGTTTTATTAGAGACAATATGCACCCGCTCGGTCCAACCGTCGAGTGGGGCTTGTCAGTACCCAATAGCGCTATCCATATTTCCCCGCCATACGCCCATGTTAGTGGTTTCTAAGGGACTTTTTGATGAACCGTATAGTAATAATAAGTAAGCCATAGTATAACGTGAAAAAGAGTCATAAGTCGCAAAAGAGTTTAAGATGAAACCGAGCCATAAGTCATAAAAGAGTTTTAAGCATGTTTCTCCCCCGAAAGCAAAAACCGTAAAATGTGGGGCCGTGAACTCACCTTAGGTTGCGTCTTCCGTTTAATGAGTAAACCGCTTATGTGATATGAGTAAACCGTTTGTATGATATGATAGCCCCAACTAGTGGCGACCGATCATAAGATATGCGTCAAGTTAGACTAATAACCCGTCGGGTTCATTAGTCCCTAAGTCTAGTCCATGACCATTATGTGTCCGAAAAACGTGTTTGACCGACAACCAGACTACGTAAGACAAGACTCGACATCCCATTGGTGACCCGACATTCCACGTGTTCATCTCATACTCAAACATACACAAATCATGCAACTTAGTACTTAACATGTGTTAAAGTTCAACGAGTCTAACACATAGGTCAAATAACGCACAAACAAGTCCATACATGTGTTACTATGTTACTAGGCATGTCACGGGGTTCCTAGCATGTTCCTAGGTGTCGAATCGGGTTTCGGAATGTCAAAATACACTTATAACAGCAGTACACGCGATTAGGAACTTAGCATGAAATTAGGAAAAGTCAACATGTGATTGGGGATGGTCAACAGGCGATTGTGATGCTAATCGCCTACCTTAGCATGCGATTGAGAGGCTAATCGCCTGCTAAGAGGCCTAATCGCCTGCCACATCAGGCGATTAGGAAGGCTAATCGCCTGCAGCTGCTGCGCGACGCAATTTCGCGCGTTTAACCCTCCAAATCAGATCCGAAACATGTGTAAACACCCAATATCAATCCTAACACATTAACAAACATATTTCGAGCAAAACCCCTAAGTTTTCATCATTCTAACAGTCCCGAATGCGAGCGTTTTCCCAAAATAGTAACTTAACATGTAAACATCACATCAACATGCAAGAACTTGCCCTAAATAGCAAATATCCAGATTTCATCACATAACCACGTTGTCCGATAGCATCCTACTGCTCTAGCATCATCCTAAAGCAAACCCTAACATCATACAATCAACAACACACCTCATAGCATCCTTAATCATTCAAAATCATTTAAATGGGTCAAAACATCAAACATCAACAATATACAACCAAAACCATTCAAACTCCTAGAACATCATCATACTAACTTGTAACAGCCATAAACACTTTAATAACACAAAGACAATCATGTTTCAATCCTAAAAATCCTACCTTTAATCACATATAACACATATAACACACATAAAGGTTTGGGTTTGTTTAAAAACGGTTTTTAATGGATTTTCAAAGACAAAAACATTTATAAGTCAGGTCTGGACTTTTAGGGAACAAAATATAATCATTTAAAGGTTTGGGTTTGAAGAACACACCTTGGATTTAAGAGGAAATGATGGAATAAGCTTGGAAATGGTTGTTTTGATGTAAAAACGAGTTCCAGAGGGTGTTTGTGTGTTGGTATGGGTTATGGGACGGCTAGGGTTGCACAAATGGTGTTTTGGAGGTCAAGGGTGGTATTTATAGGCGTTTCTAGTCGTTTAAGACACGTCAGGCGATTGTGCAGCCTTATCAGGCGATTAGGGCTGCTAATCGCCTACCCTATCAGGCGATTAGCCCCCAATCGCCCCCTAAGCAAGCCTAATCACCCCCTAAGAAAGCTAATCGCCCTCCTGTAGGCGATTAGGCTTCCCTAATCGCCTGCAGGAGCTGGTCTTGGGTATTTTCCGCGTTAAACCCCGTTTTAACATATGTTAACACGTTTTTACATACCGACAAGTCACATAATGATTATAAACACATAATACATGAAAACAAACACGTTCACACTCGTTCACCAATTCCCGGGACTCGAGACTTGCGTGTGTTAAAACCCCAATGATGTACGACTCGACTCGACTGACCCTGTCATGTGTAATGTATGCGCGACTCGCTAAGGTAGACTTACTAAGTTTTCAAAAAGTTAGTTACCGGAGTTTGCCGGGTGTCACATCAACGACGACGTCAGACACCATTGGTTTCCGGAAGGTAACTTCGTTTATCCGGAATTGTGTTCGCTTTTTTAGTTTAATAGTTCATAAATTAAGTTGATGCATATCTGTGTTTTCTTATTATGATTTTATAAATTCTTTTTGTTTTGGGATTAAATGATTGTGTTCCCTTATCTTATCACAATTCCGAAGATAAATATGCTCAGTGGATGTATCAACTTTTTTTATGAGCCTTCTCATATGACTATTTGGAACTGTGACATTCCAACGTTAGAAGCCTCGATTATGATTTCATTATTTTGACAGGGAGGTCAATAAACAACAAATCAAGGTTGATGGCAAATGAAGTGTGCCGGTCATAAAAGCATACGGTTTAAAGTTCTTTCTAAGGAAGAGTGCATTTACATTTATAGCACGTAGCATCTTGATAGGGTAATGGGTTCGATTTTGCAGGCCTGCATTTTATCAATAAACGTTTAAAGTGAGTAATTTAGCCGAGTTTAGGATGTGATACACCGTCATGTTTGTTTAGAATTGTGTTTGTGCAGCAAAGTGTGCGGGCATAATTCTAGTTATTATTATTTTTTTTTACAACAGACTATTTGTAGCTGCTATGCAGTTTCACACAACATTCAAAACTTGTGTGCTAAAAGGAGATACTTCTACCAAGTGGGCTACCCCACATTCACTGGCGGAATTTGAACAAACATATACAAGGGGCTGAAAATCACGGGATTGTTCAAACGTATAGAAGGGGCCGAAAGTTACGGGACCCAATCCACAGGAAGTCGGAGTCAATACGTAAAATTTTCAGATGAAATACACATACATTTACACTACTGCGCAAAAAATTAAAAAAAAAAAAGAGTCGAGGCACCCTCTCTCCTTTTTTGTCCTCTGACCACGCCCACATTGACGGTAGGTGCCTATTTGGAAAGAAGTTCTAACATGATATCTCAAGGTAGATGATTATTAAAACTTCACTAAAGAAAGGGAAATCCAAGTATTAAGTTTTTAGTTACATGTTTAATAAAACATTTTTAATTAAATGGAAGTGTATACAATATTCCGTAACTTTTCTGTAAAATGAATTTCAGTCTATAATATAGGTAACTAACTCAAGCTCCTAGTCAGAACCAAAACAACCTTCAAAATTTCTGAAGGTGTTCTCATGAATAAATGGAAACAATGGGAGATTTGTTTTAATTCCTTTAAGAAATTTTCTAGTAGGGGATAAGCCATTAACTTGTATTGTGTCAAAATGACATGTAAAAGTAGGGGACACATCAAAGTGGATCATGTACGGCCAATAGACTATGGCAATTGACTTTTGGAACATTTCTATCAATTGGATTTTGGTTTGATTAAACAAAATGTAGTGATAAGTGGAGCAACTTTGACTTTCCATGGAAAAGACAAGTTACGCATGAACTTGGTTTAGTGGTATGGTGTCCTCTTATAAATATAAGGTTGTGGGTTCAAATCTTTGTGCAAGATAAGATGAAATAAAGGTGTAATAAAATTTGTCGGTCGAAAAAAAAATATAGTAAACGCTCAAACTGGAGTGTTATTTTTTTAATAGCAAATGTTACCTAAATTTCACCAAATAAGTCATAATCTACCACTGTTTAGGATTGAATCCAAGATCTTCTACTAAGAGACAAGAGTGTCTACCAAGTAAACTAGCTTCTTCTTGACAATTGAAGTAAGTGTTAATCAAGTTTCTTTGGATTCCTTCTTCAACATATTATGTTTTAACATACTAGGAAACTCTTCCAAATGTTTTAACATACTAGACCTAAAAAATAAACATGGTAGTTACTAATGTGACACTTTACTAATGTGACACTTAAATACATATATAAAGTTAAGTTAATAATAGTACTTATTATAATAAGAACCACCTAAATGTGATATTGCTAAACCATCTAAAGATACAAAAAAAAATTCGAAAAGAAAACCCATAAATATGACACTCATCCCATTTTTACTACTAAATTTCGGGTTACAAATCAGAATATCTTAGATATTTAATATTCTAAACCATGAAATCCTACGTAACATTTAAAGATGTCATCATCCTCTTTTAAATGTACCACATGGCACTAGGCATTAAAAAAAACCTTCATCATCCCATATAAAATTTTATCCCCATCACAAACCTTAAAATCTCACTTTGCCTCTTCACCCGACGACTCAACCGGACCTCATCAACCCACTTTTAATTTATGTTTTTTAGAGGTTTATGGTTTTTTATTGTGTTTGTTATTGTTTACTGAGTTTTGTTTGTATAATGTTGTGTTAGTGTGTTTGGATGAGGTTAATAGTATGAGTTTTCTAATGTTCTAGACGTTTTGGTATGGATTTAGAGTTAGGTTTAGCAGTGATTTAGAAACAGTTTTGTTGTTTGTTTTTTACTTAAAATCAATTCAATGATGTGTCCTTTTGCTTAAGTTCTTATGTTTTTAAAGTTTTAGTTTATGTTTTTTTAGAGTTTTATGGTTGATGATTCTGTTTATTGATATATGGATTCGGTACGGGTACAGTAACCAGAACATGTGTCGGGACCGGAGCATGAAAGGGAGAATTAGGTGAGGGATATACATGAATCATCCTCGGTGACGTCGGCGGTGGCGATATCACTACTCGAGGCCGCGATACAGCGGTGTAACACCCCAACCGATGACGGAAACATCGAGGTGTCACGTAGTGACGATTGTTCAATAGCTCATGGTACTAAAATGTAAATTTGAATACATTGATTAAATAATTTATTACATTGAAATGAAATACAACGATTCTAAATGTCAACTAAACTGAAATACAATGAATCCAAAATCTAAGTAAAAATTCCAAACGCTTAAAAGTCATCTCATAAATAACCTGAAACATGTACGAAAATAGTATATGTCAATACAAAAATGTATTGGTGAGCATACCCTGTTTGAATAAATATAGTAGGAAAAGTGTTTAGCAATTCATGTGCGGTACCATTTGCAATTATGTAATAAGTAATATCCGTTCAAAACCAAGCCTATGAATAATGACTAACACATGAATAACCAAACTGAATAATGAATTAACAAGACAATGACCAAGATTCTCTTAACAGAGTCTCAAGGGGGTATACCATAGTACTATTCATTGAAATGCTAGGCCGCCCAGCGGTTAATGATTTTGACAAGTCATAGACACACCAATTAACATAAAGCAAACACACATGAGAATTGCATTTAGTAAAAGAAATAGAAACTTGATTAATACGTACATGAGTCACCCCAAAGTAGTAAAGCAATAAAAAGGGGAAAGATATACTCACAGTTTGCGAAAGCGATCAAAATCCACTTAAGCAGTCGTGATCTAAATAATGGGAATTCCGAGGAATTCAACCTATAATGTGTAAGAATACTAATAAGGAAAAGTCTAAGAGTCTAAAGTATCTAGGGTCTAAGGCATTAGAGTTTGCTAAGTCGATTTGGGGAATTAGAGTTTTATGACAAATTGGATTAATATAAAAGTTGTATAATAATATACCAAAGTTTAAAACTACGGTTTAGGTAATATATTTATTACCAATTAAATATTTAGATAAAATTATGTTTGACTAATTAAGATAAAATGACGTAGTTAATTACTGTAACTAATTATTGTAAATAAATACAATAATTATAAATGTATAAATAAATGATTATGAGTTACACAATGATCGAACAAATGATAATAAAGACTTTCAACCATAAGAATATTTCCATTTTATAAGAAAAATATTTATAAAATATATGTTTAAATAGTATAAATAAATAAATGTTTTATTATGTCTAATTAAACATAATAAGACTAATAATACAAGACACAATCCAAAAATACTATTTTCATAGAAAATGGATACTTTCTGATGTAAAGTAATGAAAATAATTTTCCCATAATTTTTATAAACTTATTTATATTTAAAACTGATTTATTGAGATTAAATCATGTTTAAATGATTAAAAATAGGAAAATTAATAAAAATAAATGTTTTCTGAACCAACTATTTTTATTTCAGTTCATGATGATTAGAAATAATTTATCAAAAATTTTGAGATAAAAATCATTAAAAATGAATTTTTAATCAATTAAATATGATTAAAACAATTTAAATTAATAAAATTATAAAAATAAGATATTTTCCAGAATTTAAAAATATGATAATTTTCTATGAAGTGTCAAGAGTCTACACCTAAATTTTGGTAATTTTTGGAGCAAAAATGAATTTATTATGAATATTCTAAGTTTAATATAACAATTATATAGTATTTAAAATAAAATAAAAACAAAAACTCTGCAAAAACGAAATTTGTAAAAAAAGTTAATTGCTGCTGGGTTTTGAACCCTGGTAGCCTTTGGGTCAAGATTAATTACAAACCACTACACCAACTGATATGTATGTTATCATTTCTGCTTTATAAATGTATTTAAATATTGTCTAAGTAGCCATCATCTTCTTCCCCAAACTAACAACTAAGAACCCTAACCCTCAAAATTTTCAATAATACGATTTAGGCAACATTAAAGCTCTGTAATAGAGGGCTTTCAAGGAACAACATATAAACAACAAAATGGCAAAAGAAAATCGGACTTACACATCGCATTGATGTTCGAAAATAAAGCTTTTTTAGTCGAACAGAAAACCTTCGAATTGTAGGTATTTGGGACGAGTTTTGGTGCATTTTTTTTGTGGGTTAGAACAATATTAAGTGCAGAAAGTGATCCCTATGTTCAACTTATATTATTGCTCGAAAAATGTAACTCATTTGGTTCGTTTTAAAGAGCTCGACGGTTACTAATCGGTGTTATCATAATACCCGATCATTGATAGTTAAAACGCCTAATCTTCATAGTAACGTACTGATTTTGATGGACAAAAACGGACCCAAGCATTAATAACGAATTATTACTAACAAATAGTGAGTTTATGGTGGCCGAAAAATTACTCCGGTGGCCGGATCCGGCAAAAATGTTGATCGGAAATACGTGAGTACAAGGAGGGGCTGGATGTTTTTTTTTAAACCTTTAAGTATTGACACCTTTGGTCCCTCAAGTATAACCAAGTTAGTTTTATTCTAGTTTGATTAATTTTCCCTTTATACTACACTAACCAAGTTAATATCAATTAACCAACATGTTTTTTTTAAGCTTTATAAAACTTGATTTTTTTTTTTATAAAATCTTTTACGAATACGTTTCACCTACGCATTTGATTAACACTTATACCCAATCAATAATAAATATAACTGATAAAATTTTAGTTCGCTCTAAAATTAAATTTGAAAATGACGAAACTTACAGGGACTATAATGGAAATATTTGAAGGACTATTATTGTCAATTAGATAAAAGACGAGGGTGACGGATGTCACAAGCGGTCCCGATGGTTCGAAATTAGAGAGGGAAAGGAAGAGGAAGAGGGAGATGGAAGACAGGCAGAGGAGAGGGAGAAGAGGCGGCGGCGGCGGTGGCGGTGGTGGTAGGAGGAGAGGATACGAGTTGTTTGAAAGGTTTGATGCGTCTGTTGATGAGTTTAAGAGGATTAAATTAAAGAAATGAGTTCAGTTGATGATGATGGGTTTCAGTTGCTTCAAAGCAGGAAAAAGAAAGATAATAATTCGGGTGATTCATCATCTGTTGTGAATGTTGTTTCGAATAAGAAGGCGAAAGTTTCGTTTCATATGGCATCGATTCGTAGGCCTCAATATGAGTATAAAATACTGGTTAATAATATTTATCAGCCTTTTGAGTATGTTTGGTTGCAGAGGAGTGAGGATGGGTCCACATTGATAGATCCATTGGTGAGTTACTAATATTAATATGTATCTTTATTTTTTTTTTCTTGAATTAAAAATACTCATGATTATGAGTAGAAGTTTCAATTATACTGTATAACAAATGAAGATGTCGATATAGGTATTTGATTTTAGTTATTAAAGTGATTTTATATCTACCATCTGAAAGTCATCAAGCCAAATTGTTTTATATACTTAATTCGATGCCTACATAGTTATTTTACTAAGTGGTATGTTTAAGTTATTTATTTTTTTCATTTGTTTACTAATATTAGATTTTTTAACCTGAGACGCTCTAAGATATAATCTAATTTATACTATCCTAAATATCAATGTGGTGGGGTTTCCCACCACCAACTCAACCCCTAAAACTTTGAGAATAACCATTGTAGCCCTGCCTTTTTACATGATATTCTCACCAATAAATCCCACCACCAAACTTTGCAAATTGCTATTTTAACTCCTATCATTTTAAAAGTTTCATAAACTACATTAACATTTCTTTCCTTTTTTCCGTTTCGATATAAATTTAGTAAAAAGAACATATATAATTTTTTTTGAACTGAGTTAAAAGTATTGTGTTTTACACTTTTTAGTAATTGTTACGCTTGTGTTTACGCTTTGTGTGTTACTGCATAGTTTAACCCGCTGCTCGCCGCCACAACGCGTGATGAGCAAATTACTGGTTCTCAACTAAAAGTAAGTTGCTACAGTACTTAATTGATGAGCAAAGGACTGCCGTGGATATGATATACTCGGTATACATAATTAAGTTTAGAAAATTCTCAACAGTTTGGATATAATGCACAAGAAAAAAAAAGAAAAAAAAAAACTAGATATTAGAGGTACTACACAGATTGGACACCAAGCTGTTTAAATGTCTTCATATAATCTTAAATGCAAATTTTTTCATGGAAAGCCCATTACTTCATTAAGGTGGTGTTTGTTTTTCTCCCAGAAGCACTTCTGACCTCTTTTGTCTACACCGCGCAGACGCGGGCAGACGTTTGGGGCGGGCAGACTGTTTGTTTTTCGGAAGACATTTCACTCCAAAAGCTCTTCCTGACCTCTTCTTGGTGCAGACTTGGACCAAAGTCTTCTAAGGTCTTCAAAGGTCTTCTCCTCTTCTCTTCTCCTCACCCACCACCACCACCACCACCGTCACCCACCCACCACCACCACCACCTAGCATCGTCCACCACCACCGTTCACCACCACCACCGTCCATCACCACCACCGTCCACCACCACCGTCCACCACCCACCACCGTTCACCACCACCACCGTCCACCCACCACCACTAGCCACCACCATCCACCACCCACCACCACCACCACCACCGTCCACCATCGTCACCCACCCACCACCACCACCTAGCATCGTCCACCACCACCGTTCACCACCACCACCACCGTCCATCACCACTACGGTCCACCACCACCACCCACCACAGTCCACCACCACTACCACCACCCACCACCACCATCACCATCACCCACCACCACCACGGTCCACCACAACCACCACGGTCCACCACAACCACCACCACCACCACCACCACCCACCACCCACCACCATCACCCACCACCACCACCACCCACCACCACCACCCACCACGGTCCACCACCACTACCACCACCACCCACCACGGTCCACCTACCACCGTCCACCCACCACCACTACCACCACCCACCACCGTCCACCACCACCCACCACCACCACCCACCACCACAACCACCATGGTCCACCACCACCCACCACCACCACGGTCCACCCACCACCGCCGTTTACCACCAGACTGCTGTAAAAACTCAGTTTATTTAAATTTAAGTTTATTTCAGCAGCCTGCAGACGTTAACAAACAAACAGTCTTCTTCTTGCAGACTGCAGACCTTTGGTCCACCTCTTCTCCTGCAGATGTATGCAGATGTGGTCCGCAGACTGCAGACCTTTTCCTGCAGAAAAAACAAACAGCACCTAAGAAAACACCAACATATTGGTTCTCTGAAGCAAAAGGCTTATATCATAGAGTGATGGCTCATCATAGTTAAAGTTCCATGATATATAGTTGATAAAGATAAATTAATATTACACAGCCGCCATATCCACTTAATTAATATCTTTATCTTTATGACAATATAATCTAGTTCTTCATTCTCCCACTAATGATAGACTAAGATGGAATTCCAATCTTGAATAAAGAGAAATATCCACTATATATGATGTCCAAAGGCAATCTTTAGTAGTCAGGAGGGCATCACTAATTTGTATGTGGCAATTCGAGATCAAAGATTGACCAATCATCAATATATAAGAAAATAAACAATGAATATCATATGCCATATGAATGTACAAATTTGTCTTATCCTTTAAAGCCTTTGTTGTCCCTTTGTTCTTTACTTTGTTTTTAGGGGTGTTTTAGAACTTTCCACTATCAATAGCACAAGATTACAAGGCAACAAAACTTCCAAAATATTGAGAAAGTGAGAATTTAAAGAGTGGAAAGGAATTGAGCTAAGAAAATATCCTGAATTTAAAGTGGAACGGAATTGAGCTAAGATATAATATCCTGAATTTAAAGAGCGGAAAGGAATGGAGTCAAGATAGAGAATATAAGAAAACCATAGAAAACCTAAGGTTGGCATGTGGGTATACACCAATAAACTTTAATAACAGTTGAATCAGATTTTATACAATAGTTAATACAACTAGTAGGGTGCCCGCGTGATGCAGCGGGGAACACAGACACTTCTAAGAGTGTGTACAGTTCGGTTCAATTCGATTATTAGCCTCAATCAAAACTAAAACCAAAGTCATCAGTTAATCGATCTTATTGAACAATAGATTATTTGGTTCGATTTATATGGTTAGATTATCGATTTTTAGTCTGGTTTAGTTAATTTTGGTTAACAACAAAAACCAAACTTTAGTTAAATTTTTTTGCTTATATTTATATCTTTTATACATCTATTTCATGTATTTTTATTTCCTGTACTTCTAAGCAAAAACTTTAACCAAAGTTTGGTTTTGGTTACTAACTAAAATGAACTAAAAACAACAATCCAACCAAATTGACTAAACCAATTAATCGGTTGGTTAATAAGATCGATAAACCGATAATGTCGATTTTTGTTTCAGTTGAGGCTAATAACCGAACTGAACCTAACACAACCGTGAACCATTAGAAGTGTATGTGCTCCCTACTACATCGTGCTGGCACACTGTTATGAATATATGAATGGTTCTTTTTCAGTTTGACTATTTCGGTTAAATAAGGGTACAAAAAGAAAACTATAACCGATTTTAAGTTAAATCGGATGTTGGTTAATTCAGTTTTCAATTGATTTTGGTTCATTTTTTTTGTTGGGCTTTAGTGTAGTGAACGGTTTAGTTATTGCTCATTCCCAAATATTGTTAATCATGTTTCACATAAAAAAATTTAAATTAAAAAAAATTAACAATGCTATACTTAAATTAAACATAATAAAATGCTTATTATTATGATTATTATTATTTTTTTTTTGTAAAAGTATCAACCTATGAAAAAAAAATTGACTATTTAAAAATCATAGCGTATAGTTTGCTTAAAACAAGGAAAAGAAATTTAACTATAATTTAAATAAGCAAAAGTTGAGTAAGTTTAAGGGATTAAAGTGTAACTAAGATGAGGTATTAAAGTATAAAATGTTTAAATGACTATTTTACCCTCATTTTAGAGTTGTTTATGAAAATAAAGTTTTTAACTTTTGGGTATCTTAAACTACCCTTGCCTCATGCATTATAATATAGTATAGATATCTATTTCATGTATTTATATCTCCATTTCATATATTTTTATTTCTATTTTCTGTACTTCTAAGCAAAAATTTTAATCAAAGTTTGGTTTTGGTTACTAACTAAATTGAACTAAAAACAACAATCCAACCAAATTGACTAAACCAATTAATCGGTTGATTAATAAGATCGATAAATCAATAATGTCGATTTGCGAAATAAATTTACGGCATGTAATAAGATGGAAAAGATCATAACGAGTTGATTGATAACGTTAAAAAAAGAAAAAAAAAGTAGTGAGTTGGTTAAGCCTATGGATTCCAAACCTACCCCATTATTTGAAAACGAATTATCTCTATTTTACCTTATTAAGGAGGAGAGATGGGTAAGAAGGTAATTTCAACATCATTTTAAGATGGCATACAAAAGGTCTCATGCATAAATCTCTAACTATTACCATTTTCTTCCATCTATGCCCTTATGTACAAGTCACTAATACAAATCAATTGCACCATTCAATACATTTAATTCATCAATATCAATTATCAATTGCACCATTCAATAGGACGAATTAATCGCATGACCTTTCATCTACAATTATGATAGTATAAAATGGATCAAAAACGTTGAGAAACAAGTCTTTAGATAACAATTTAGGATGCCCTACAACTTCTATTTTTTTGTGTACTTAGTTGGTAGTTTTATTTGTTTGGTGACATTCATCAAGTGACTGCCCTATTTTAATTAATTTGGTAGGTTAGATTATAGGATCTTAACAGGTGATGTTGCATTGGGGTTGAAAAGGTCACATGGAAGGATTGGAGGAGTTTCCTTTGCAAAGAAATTGCATATGTTTTTTGTTAGTGGTAATAGGTAAAGCTTATTGAATTTGCTCATTACAGTTTTCTTATATTGGAGGAGTTTCCTTTGCAAAGAAATTGCATATGTTTTTTGTTAGTGGTAATAGGTAAAGCTTATTGAATTTGTTTATTACAGTTTTCTTATGGTGAAATGTTTTTATTTTCATTTATATTGTACAAATTATTAATATATTCTATTATTGCTTAATGATCTAACTCTAAAGTTATGGAGTTTAGATGACCTATCTTATGTGAATGATGCATTTACTTTGAAAATTAAATCAGCCACCGCAACCCATGATAAGGATATTAATGTTCTTGTTGTGACACCGAATGACAGTCTTATTTGTAGTGGGTCTCATGTAGATTTTTTTTGTTTTGTTTTGTGATGCGACTTGTATTTCTTGAATAATATATGGTTTTCACACTTATCTCTTATAAGATCTATTCTCAGATCAGGATCATACGACTCCTTCTTCAAGATTTAAGAGACAACAAAAGAGGAATATGATTTGTAGAGTTTTCGCCAGTTGATCAGTGTGTTATAACAGGCTCTGAAGACGAGACTATAAAGATTTGGGCCATATTAGATGGTTCTTGTTTAAAATCATTCAAAAGTCACACATCCATTGTTTTTTAAAGTTCAACTAGAACCATCACCAAGTAATAGATTAATTCATGTAACTATTTTTAATGGATTAACTTTTTGTTACCAATGGAATTTGAATTATCATCACAAGAAAAGGCTAAGCCTTATTTAACACTTTGTAACCAGTAGGCTAAAGGCTCTTTGTTTCATGTGTGTAACTAAATGTTGCAAATAAAAATCAAGCACGGATCGGATTGGATAAATGATAGTATGGTGTATAAAGTTTTGACAATTTAAAATGTGAATAAAAATACACACCCGCGGCAACGCGCGGGCATTCCACTAGTATAATTTATGTTCGATATAAAAACGTGTATATTTTTTAGCTTATAAATATTCATATATATTATTATTATTTACTATTGTTCGTTGTTTTTTTTATATAGTAAATGTCATAGTCGGCTATGGCCCAAGCCGAGGAGGCCATCCGGCTTGAGCCTATTTTTATAGGGCACATTTTTTAATATAAATTCTTATATATATATATATATATATGTGTGTGTGTGTGTGTGTGTGTGTGTGTCTGTTTTTTTTAAATAGAATTAGGGGTTTTGTTGAAGCCTAAGGGACATATTTTTTTTAAGAAGTGGGAGGAGTAATTTTGTCAAAAACATATGCACATGCAAGTCACATACCATTTCCACTTTCATTTTTAAATGTCCGTAACTTTTTTATACGTCATCTTTTTAAAAAAAAAATTATACCATAAAATTGAGCGTCTTTTTATCTTTAATATTAGTACCATATTGTTATACTTTTGAAAAAAAATTCAAAACCCACTTGCGTAAGACACAATGGAGTGTAAAACACAATAAGCACCAATTAAATATAGGGTATAAAACATAATCAAGAGTCTAGTAAAACACAATGGATGACAAACTAAAGACACAATGAATAGAAGACTAAAAACAATGAATATTTTTGAAAAAAAAAGTTGAAAACCCAGTTGTGTAAGACACAATGGATGACATACTAACGACACAGTTAATAGAAGTCTAAAACACAATGAATACTTTTGAAAAAAAAGTTAAAAACCCAATTGTGTAAAACACAATGGACGGCCTAATAAGGACATAATGAACAGAAGATTAAAACACAATAAATACTTTTGGAAAAAAAAGTTGAAAACCCAGTTGCGTAAGACACAATGGAGATAACGTAAAACACAATGAGTACCAATTAAATATGCAATGAATAATAGGGTATAAAATACAATGAACAGTCTAATAAAACACAATGGACGATATATTAAAGACACAATGAACAGAAGACTAAAACACAATGAATAATAGACTTAAACACAATGAACAACATAATAAAGCACAATGTACACTTAAATACAAAACTCATTTGCGTAAAACACAATGAAAAGCATACTAAAAACACAATAGACAAAGTTAAATCATGTGTAGACTAAAACAACATAAATAACATATTTATAAAGCACACATGCATACTATAACACAATGAACGAGCAGAAGACACAACGGAGAAGAAAACCCATTTAGCACAAAATATTTATTTTCAATTTTAATGTAGCAATGTGGTACTCATATTAAAGATAAAAAAAACGCTCGTTAATATGGTGAAATTTTTTTGAAAAAAAAAATGCCGTATGAAAAAGTTATAGACATTTTAAAATGATGGGAGAAATTGACATGTACATTACATGTGGAGAGATAAAGTCAACAATTATGGTTTTCCTCTTATGTCCTTCCTCTAATTTATTATTTATTTTTTTCAAACAAACTAATCTCAACCCTTTAAATATTTGATCAATAGATCACAATCCTTCTCACCATTCCTAAAAAAATATCTCGTGTATTTGATCTAACCCATAAAGCACTATTCTAGTAAATATTTTTAAAACAACACCATTATTCTAGTGGGTAATTTTAAAACAACACGAATTATTTTTCCCAGAGTCTTGATAGAAATGGCATGTACCGAGTGGAATACATGCGTTATGAGTTATATACTTATATGACTACAATATAGTTGTTTGATCTCTCTATTGCAAATTTACGGCTTTTATATATTTTATTCTTAGCAACAAAAGCTCTTTGTTTTTATTGTCTTTTTCTCTCTATCCATAACACATGACAAGGATAACCAAAGAACCACGCTGTCAACGTACGTCATTTTCTATGGGACAAAGTGCATAATATCTTTTGTTAGCACTTCAAAGAAGTATATAAACTCACGAGTCGAGGCTGTTAACATACACAATTTGCTCGTATCTTCTTTGAAGCTTATACCATATTCGGGCTCTTTGATTTCATTCTAGTCTAAACATGGCAAAATCAACTTCCCTTCATTTCTCGGTATTAATGATTTTACTTATCTTTGCACATTTGAGCAAACCCGAAGCAGCAAGTTTGCGCGGTGTCAAGAGTATAGACAGCAAAGAAATTTTCACTAAACTGGGATATGATTTATCTAAGTTTAAACATGACAATCGGAGATGGCTTACAGGGACAGACCAAGTTGCACCAGGAGGTCCAGATCCGCAACACCACAAGAAAAGTCCAAATATGTCCTAAAACCTCGTTTTATTTTTTGGATTTCTAAGTGTTTTTTTAAAAAAAGGCTAAGTGTTTCTAGATATATTTTTTAAACTAGTTGTACAAATAGACATGGTAGCAAACTCATGAAAAAGCAAAAATATAATTTTTGAGTTCACTTGTTGGGCAAGCGAACTACTCCGGTTACAATGTCAGATTTTTCATGAGTTTGCTACCCCTTTGCGGTACGAATAGTTTAGAAAATATTGCCTAAAAACACTTTGCCATTCTCCAACCCATCTAGAGATCCAAAAAGTTCCTTAAACCTCTGATATGGTATAAACCAAATATCGCCTTACCAGTGTTTTTCGCTTACGTACTATCTGCATGCTATAACGTCTTCATTATGTATCTTGGATTGAATCTTCCCATTCCTCCATATATATATATATATATATATATTTCTTTTTATTTTCTGTGCTTCAGGTGCAATATGTAGTGTGTGTTTTTTAATACAACTGGAACTACAATATTCGAAATATATTTGAGAGAAATATGAAGACATAAAATCCAGTTTACTTATAATAAAATTTATCATTTTGTGTGTTTCTGAATGATCCTTGTAGTTTATGTAATTTTTTTGCTGTATGAAAGTTTTTCTTATGTTTTATAATTTACTTAATTATTAGTAACGTATCTATTAACCATATTCGAAACAAAAATTGACTGGTTGAATGGAGTTTTAACAGTTTAGTTTTAAAAGTACCCGTTTCAAATGCGTGCCTCTCTCTCTATATATACATATTAGACTACTCGGAGTGGTGGGGGGAAAGAGGGGGATGAAGCGCCATTTGGCACTTGTGGGACCCTTGTGGGGAGGGGGAATTGTGGGGAGTGGAAGGGGGGGGGGGGGGGAGTGACATGTGACACTTGCTTTTACATTTTTTTTTGTTTTTTATTTTCTTTTTTAATAAATAAAAAACACAACTTTATAAAAACATAAATATAAATTCATTTAATAAACTACAAAGTAAATAAAAAAATACACGAACTAACAAAAAATACATGAAAATTAAAAAACATAAAGGCACTTTAAAAAAAATACATGAACCGAAAATGGTTTTAGTTATCGCTATCGTTATCGTCAGATGGGTAATCTCTTGGTATACTCCAAATATGATCAACCAGATCTGCTCGAAGGTTGTGATGTGTTTGGCTATTCTTGATTTCAGAGTTGTTGAGGTTTCTTTCTTCATCAGTAATGTTTTCTTGACTTTGTTGTGTTTCCTCACCAAAGTACTTGCATATTGCACGTCATTCGTCCTCCAAAATCATGTTATGTAAAATAATGCATGCGTACATCACATTTCTTATTTGGGGTTTTTCATACATTCTACATGGTATGGACAAAATGTGCCATCTTTTTTGCAACACACCAAAAGCACGCTCAACATCTTTCCGTGCAGCTATTTGAGCTTTGTTAAACTTTTTTCTCTTAGGGTCTATATGTAACACCCCAACCGATGGCGGAAACATCGAGGTGTCACGTAGTGACGATTGTTCAATAGCACATGGACTAAATTGTAAATATTTAATAGTAAATAACTGTCATTCTAATTATTATTAACAATTTCATCTTCCCTAATACGGGTCTAGCAAGCCCTAATACCTTAGATGTTTGGTTGTCTTAGACTTTTAAGTTATTTTCCTCATTCAGTATTTTTATATATAGGTTGAATTCTTCGGAATTCTTAAGCCTTTACGACGAACTTTCTCGGAATTTATAATTAGCGAAACGGTGAGTATATCTTTCCCATTTTTACTGTTTTACTCTTTTGGGGTGACTCATGTACTATTATTATTAAACTTATGTATACTCTTTACAACGCAATGTGCTCTTTGATATGTTTTGTGTGAATTGTATGAACGATTTGTCAAAGTCATTAACCTTTGGGCCGCACCTAACAATGAGTAGTACTACGAATTATATCCCTTGGTTACTTACGTGAACGAGTTAAGTCCTTGGTCATTGTTATGGTTTTTCTTGAACGATGGGTGAACGATTATTGAATGATGGGAGGCTTGATTTTGACCCTTTTACATATTACAAACATCAAGGCACATAAATTGCAAATTACTGGTTGAACGAAAATGGATATACTATTCAATAAATGTGCGAAACTCAAGTTATATTATTTGCATGTATTTTGGATCTCGACCTCGATTTAATCTAACGCGTATGTTACAACGTTATTCGGAAAAAAAAATATATATATCATAAAAATTTCAAGTTATAAAAGTTTTAAGTTAAATAGTTAACTTAGTTAGTTTTTATTAAGGGAAAACTAACTAGAAAACCTTGAAACTAACTAAGGTTAAATGTGAGGGGCCAATCTTGCCAAATCCTGAAAGTTTTAAAAGAAAAAAAACTTCTTTGCTGCTGTGTCACGAATTTCCGGCCAAAAAAACTTCCGGCCGCCGGATTTTTGTTCCGGCGAAGGTCCAAAACGCATTTTAATACCTGTTTCGATGCTTTTATGATACCAAACGTTTTCTCCATCAATGATTAACGTATTACAACCATTTATTTGGGCTAATAACGAGTTTTAAAGGCGTTTAATCGTGGGATTGTGATGTAACCGGCGAGCTTTAAACCCAGTCTTAAACGCGTCTGTTCTAAACGCGTATATATACATAAGGTTGCTGCATCATTACTCTATAGAAACCCACAACATAGTTCGCATAAAATCATCCAGAAACCTCCTCAAATTGCGTTTTTTTTAGCCAAGAAGCTTCAATCGTGATCCTAGAAACGCGTTGTAAGTATACCATTTTGCTTGATTTATGTTACTCGAGTATTGTAGGGTAAAACCCCCTTATTACAGAGCTTCCATCATGCTTAAATCGGGTTAATTGAACATTGGTTGAGGTTAGGGTTCTTGGGCTAGATAATTGGGGAAGAAGACACTTTTTGTTAATAATATAAATAGAAATCAAGTTCAAATATATCAACAAAAGGCATAGATAGCCTAGTGGTTGGTGTGTTGGTTGGATTGGGTAAGGAGCCGGGTTCGAGTCTCTTAAAAACCGGTTCTGGACATTTTTTTTTTACAATTATTTTGTTTGTTTATTTATTTAAGAGTTAATAGCCATTTTCGTCCCTGAGGTTTGGGCCAGTTTGCCACTCCAGTACAAAAGTTTTTTTTTTTGCAATTCCTTCCCTGAGGTTTGGATTTTTTTGCCAAATTCGTCCTTTTCAGTAACCCAGTTAAAAAAGGTCGTTAGTGTCAGGGGTATTTTTGTCTTTTTACCTCAGGGACGAATTTGGCATTTAAAATTCAAGGATTTTTTTTTTTTTTTTTTTTTGCCAAATTCAGGTTATCATTATAACTAGTGTGATACCCCGCGCGTTGCGCGGCGGTTATTTAGTCAAGATCGGTTTACGGCATAAAACAATATTTTTCCTTTGGATTCACTATCTAAATCAACCATGGATCAAGGATCAGTGTTTCTTCAATTTGGTCAATGTATCTAAGTACTGTTTAATTTATGTATCATGAAACTGAGTATTACCCAAGCCAATTATTAACCAAACACTCATTTATTATCACCCATTCCAAACACCCCCAGTCCCCACCCAAATTTCATCCATTCCAAACACCCCCACCCAAATGCTTACATCTAATGACACCCACTTTCCATTTTCTTTTCTTCCTGTACGTCAATCCATTCTTACCTTTCCTTATCTTTCTTATTAAACACCCAAAAAATCCACCAAAATGGTTAGGGTTATTGGAAGCACAAAGCAGCAGCAGCAGCAGATAACCTCCCACCACCACCAACAGCATCAGACAACCACCACCATCCATGTCCCAACTCTTACCGTTGTAACCATCATTGAATCTCAACTCTTATGTTATGGTAGACTAAATAATCACAAAATAGATATGAGAAATTACCTAAACCGGTCATCGTCACCATCACCTTGTCACCGCCTCTGTACACGGTGGTCAGAACCCACCGGTCTTCCTCTCTCTCTCTCTCTCTCTCTGTTCTGCATCTCGGTTTCTTTCTCTCTTTTAAACAAATCTGGGTGTGTATAACAGGAGGTTGGGGTGGTTGAGAGGTGGTTGTGTTTATACAGTTTCTAAATTGTATAAGTAGTAAGTGGGAGGGAGAGAGAGAGAGAGAGAGAGAGAGAGAGAGAGAATTTGGCAAAAAAAAAATCCTTGAATTTTAAATGCCAAATTCGTCCCTAAGGTAAAAAGACAAAAATACCCCTGACACTAACGACCTTTTTTAACTGGGTTACTGAAAAGGACGAATTTGGCAAAAAAATCCAAACCTCAGGGAAGGAATTGCAAAAAAAAAAAAACTTTTGTACTGAAGTGGCAAACTGGCCCAAACCTCAGGGACGAAAATGGCTATTAACTCTTTATTTAATTACTTATATATTCATATATAAAAATCTTATATTAATCATAGAAATTCCATTTTTGCTTCAAAAATTATGAAAATTTAGACATAACGTCTTGACATCTAAAATAAGATTTCCACACTTTTATTTTCCGGAAAATGTCTCAATTTTATATTTTTATTGAATTTAATCGTTTTAATCAAAATTAAATGATTAAAAATGGGTCTGTCTATTGGCACCCCCTCAACTTCTATTTAAACCCCCCTCCCAGGCGCCTCGCTTAGGCCTAAGCGAGGCGCTTGGGTCACATTAATTACTAATCAGTACGAGGTTGCATACTAATCAGTACGAGGTTGCATGGGAGTTTGAAAAAAGGGGGGCCAAGCGCCTCGCTTAGGCCTAAGTGAGGCGCTTGGCCACAGGGGGGATGAATCTGGACATTTTGATGTTGGGAAGGTTTTGGTTTGGATTTTTTTTTTGTTTTTTGTTTTTTTTTTGTTTGTTTTTGAAGTGTTTTTTTTTGAAGTGTTTATTTTTTTTTTGTTTTTTACTTTTTTATCTATTTAGGGTCTTTATCTATTGTAATTTTTTTAAATTTAAAAATTCTAAAAACACCGAAATAACCCGTGTTTTTTTTTTAAATCGTTTTTATTGATTTAGGGTATTTATCTATTGTAATTTTTTAAAATTTAAAAACAACGTAATGACCCTAATCAAACTATAATTAATCAAGTAATCCCAACTTTAACCTATTAATAAAGTGTTCGATTGTCACTGTGACTGGATAAATTATTCACGGAGAAGACCTCGTCGAAGAAAGATTGAACGAATTCGTGACTTTTGATACGAATATGGTGGTTGATGGTCAACGTGGCGTCGTTTTGGTTCATAACATGTGATTTGTATTTGGTTTGGGATTGAAAGGGTTGAGTGATCTTTTAACGTTTATAATCGAATGTTTACTGTTTGGATCTCATTGGTTTTACTGGCTTGCAATTTATAATTTGGTTTTAGTTCGTTTATTATTTATGGGTTTAGTATTTATTAGACAATTAAACATTCAAAA